>WEKW01007642.1:2028-32104 GCA_013389905.1 Sula dactylatra | reverse complement strand
CTCCTCCTCCACAGATGGACCCACCACTGCCAGAGCTGGATCCCCCTTCTCCAGAGATTCCACTTTTTCCTTTTCTGGATATCAACCCTTTCCTTCTGTTTTTGGTGCCTCCACCAAAGCTCAGCCCTCCCTTTCTGCATTTCATGTCTCCAGATCCTTCTCCGTAGACTACAGTGGCACTCACATTGTGGTCAATGACACCTGCAGAAACAGAAATTATGTCCATCTTATTGTTTTTACTCAAGAATATTGTAAGCATAGCTGATATATTTATGGCCATCATTTTACTTTATGCCTGTGGTCACAGTCATTCCTTTGAAAAGGTTCAACAAGGATCTTCATTAGTAGATGTACCTATGACATTTTTTCTCATGTGGTTCTGGCTTTATTAGCTTGTCTTTGACATGACTTATGTCTTACTCCATACATGAACACTCTGTGCAGCCCTTCGTTTAAGGAGGCCAAGAGTACAGGTTTTTCTCTCCTTTAGCTGGCCTCCTATTTCCAGAATTTGAGGATTAGATTTTTTTTCCCTTCGAGTTCTGACATGCACTGACCTGTAGAATAAGAGAGGTTTTTCCCACTTCCTACAAATGTGTTTGAAATTAGCCAATAATTTCCAAAGTCCGCAGGTCAATGTTGACATATCAATGCATATACATGTGTATTCGCACACTCACATGAGACTATCTGCTTCATTTCCCTGGGAAACTAAGATAGGAACTGAGATAGGTTGTTCTGATGGGGGGTGTTAAGTACCACAGACAATAAAATGGTAACAGTGCTGTTAAAAAAGCAAAACAAAGCCTTGAGTTACTTACAGACTGTGGTTGGTGAGCCTTTCTGTATCCTGTGGAAAAAAATGACATTGCGATATAATGCATGCCATAAAAGTAAGTCAGACTAGGCTCTATCCGTAACCCAATGAAAGAGGTCACTCCTCCCAAGCAGCAATTCATCCTGCAGATCTAAGTGATAGATCGAAGAATGGGACATGCTGCTTTGTACAGGTGCTTCTATCCAGGATGAACAGTTTTACCTACCTGGTCTCCTCCTCCTCAAGGAGTGATCTATACATGGCAATTTCAATATCCAGGGCCAATTTCAAGTTCAGGAGCTCCTGATAATCATGAAGAAGGCGAGTGAGTTCCTCTTTGGCCTGCTGCAGGGCATTTTCCAAATCCTGAAGCTTTTGCTGGCCGTCTTTGATGGCAGAGCTCCCACGCTGCTCAGCATCTTTAATGTTTTCTTGGAGGCTGACATTCTGCAGAGGGCACAAACAGAATCTGTCCATTTCCCTCCCATGGGACTGGGATTTTCAAACCCTTCTGGCAGTCCTTGGAAATTAAAAGACCTGCCTCAGTGAGAGAACTCAGAAGATACAGTAGACTGGGTAAATTAACCCAAATTAAAACCCAGTGTAGACAGCCAAAATCTAAATCTTGCTTCATTTTGAAGAAAAACTGTCAGCTCTTGGTTTGCCTCCAAAGGATAGGCTACGCTATACTGCACTGAGGCCCCACGTAAAAGTGACTTAAAGTGTTTAGTCATGTTGGAAAGTATCAGCTTTACCTTTTTCCTTGCAATTTCAATTTCTTGTTGTAGTCTTTGGATCTGCCTGATAAGTTCCTGAATTTCCTGATAACTGTTCCTCAGTTGCTCACGTTGGTTTACCCACATGTTCTGAAGGTCCTGGTACTGGTGTGCAGAGAAGAGAACAGACATTTTTGGTTTCTTTTCCATTGAGCAGACAGCCTTGCCTCCCCATCCTGTTGATGTCTACTCACCCTGCCCCGATACATGGCATCTACCGCAGCTTTGCTTCTCTGAGCAATTGTCTCATACTCCTGCCTGACTTCTTCAATGATGCCATCCATGTTCAGTTCTCTGTGGTTGTCCAGGGACAGAATGACGTTGGTGTTGCCAACTATTGTTTGCAGCTGGGACAGCTCCTGTGAGGAAAACAAGATTTTAGATTTTAACAGTCCATGTGAGCAGTGCAGGTTGTGTTATGAGGAAAGAAATGGGACCCTCTGGCCAGTTACCCACTGGAACTTCTCTACCTGCATCTCCCAGGTCCTATTGTTCCACCACCAGTTTTAATTTTCAAGTGTCTCTTCCAACCTTTGTGACACACCAGACCCCCTTTTCTCTCACAGATTAAAAAGGCCTTGATAAGATCAAAGGCCAGGGATGACCCACTCTCTGCATCAAAAAGTCCTGTTCAGGCAAAATTTCTGGGAACCTCCAAAAGATACATGTCATCCAAGACCTGAGGGTAAGATTTGAATCTGAGAACCGTACTCACAGCTTCATGTAAGCATCTAAGGAACTCAAGCTCCTGCTTCAGTATTTCCACCCGAACATCAAACTCCATTTTGCCCAGGTAGGCACTGTCCAGTTCCTGTAAAAAAAAAGCCATAGGCATATTTGTAGTTCTTTGAGCCAAGTTCTCCACTGAAATGCAATTCTTGCAAGACTTGGTACATTTCTTTAAAGCCTTCTTTTCTGGAGTCAAATAATGGCCCACGAATCTCAGATTTCATTTGAAAAGCAATTGGAACAAAGGGAAAGTTTTTAACTTTTAGAAGAAAAGAATGGCTTGGAAATAAGCAAAATAGCTGTGGCAATAAATGTGTTCCTGGAGGAAATGCAAAATGTAGAAACATAGATCTCATTAAATCTTCTAATAAAAAGTTGTCTGAATTTTCTGTTCTCCTGTCTAAGCCATCTGTAGACATTATTTAACCCCTAATAATGATGTCTTGCCTAGGTTGTGACTAGGCAATAGAGAAAGACCGGCACTTTTTAGATAGTCGTCTTGCAAAGGACCCATTCAGTCTCTAGAGGAAATGATTTCTCTCCAGTCTTGCAGTAAAAAGCTCACATTTTCAATGACTTCAGTTTCAGGAGAGTTAGACCAAGTTAAACAAAGACCTTGCTTTTGAAAACCTCAGCAACCATCCAGTTATTGCTTTATTTCTGAGGCTTTGATTTAGCTCAGTGTCTTGGATTACTTTACCTTTTTAAGCTCCACAAACTCCTCTTCTTTAGACGCGCGCTTGTTGATCTCGTCCTCGAATCTGTTGCAGCAGAGAAAAGGAATAGGTAGCTCATTGCCTATCTTACTTTTCAGTCAAGTGGATCAGAACCCAAAGGGAATCACCCAAAAGGCAACGTATCAAGTTTTCATTTAACTGCCATATCTGGTAACTGCAAAGGCAATTGCAAACCCTCTGCAAAACTGTACGCTAACTTAGCCAACAAAATGTGATAACATCCCTGTAATTCTGAACAGAACTTCCCGTTTTCCAGAGCTGTGGACATATATTATCTTTCGGGTGGAGCTAAGCCAGAAGAAGCAACAACTCTTCTCAGCTTGTTCCCACTGCTCAGCTCCCTCCCTCCCCTTCCCACTGTCCAGGTTGACCACAATTCCACAACTACCAGTGGGAGTAGAGAGTCCTGGGTTACTCATTGCTTGGGGGAGGAAGGGCATGAAGGAGGACAGGAGGAGAGAAGAGTGGGATACATCTACAGAGCCTTTGATTTTCCTCTTACTGTTCTGGGTTCTACCCTCACCAAATCTGCTTTAGTCTTCCAGTGTCAAAGTCAAGTCCCATGATGAACCTAGTGCAGAGCAGTGCTATAATGACTACAAAACTCTGGAAGGTGAGAAGCTAAGCGATGCCATCCCAGGGCATGATTACCATTGCCTTGGAAAATTCCAGTATGCTTTTCCCCAGACTTGTGATTATTCACCTCTTTTTATAAACTTCAACAAGCTGAAGTATATTATAAGCTTCCGGATCCAGCTGCTCCTTCTGGTTCTGGAGCGTTTCTAGCTGCCGCTGCAGGTTGCTGATGTAAGATTGGAAGAAAGCAGTGATATTCCTCCTCTCTTCTGGTCGGGCACTTTGCTGCTGCAGAAGTTCCCATTTGGCCATCAGAGCCTGGTTCTGCCGCTCAAGACATTGAACCTGAAAGGCAAAGCAGAAGAGCTTCTCAGCCACTGGGCAGCACTGGGGGAAACGCCGACATCAGCATTAGCCCCTCCAGCAAAACACATCCTAATTAAGATTTCCAATGCAGTAACATCTAGAGGTTTCATCAGGTGGGACCAACTGCAGTAACACTGGTACCAACACACGAGACTCCTTAGACTAAAGCAGGGGACACCTCTATTTCCCCCAATCTGTTGCATAAGGGTATGATTTTACTGCTGCTTCTCAAAGCTGATACTGAAATCATTGCTGGCTTTTAAATGCACTATATTTAGGGGTATAATTGGGGTGGAGGGAGACTTCAGCTGTTTCTGAAGTACCTTAGGCACCCAAATACATGAGAAGAGTTAGCCCCCTCTCAGAACTGGGACACCGAACAGGTTAGAACCTGGGAGCTGACACCCAGAAGGTTTAAAAAAAAAAAAAAAAAAATTAAAAAAAGGAGTCAAATGCGCTCCTATTTTTCAGGACTAAGCGTGCTTAAAACTTCTGGGTGTAACCAACACCTTTTCTGTAGGGTAATTCAAGAAGCCCTTCAGTCTTCATGTGTAACAAATAACACAAGCTTCCACCCTATGCAGAGATACCTGTCACCACCCAGGCAAAGGCACATGTCAGGTCTGTGTGGGTGGAAATGTTTTTGTGGCTGTTTTGGTCCTGTGTCTGTGAGTAGAAATGAAAGAGAAGACAAGACTGCAGACAAAGGTGAAAGTTTTGTGGTGTAAACCAAGAAAGAGGTAAAGAAGAAAGATGTGGGGGCCACTGGCCAACTGAAAGAGGCTAGGACCTCCAAGCAAAGAAGGAATTTGTTTTGTAATTCGGAGAAATGCAGCATTTTGCTTTGCTTGAGAGAAAAACCAGAACACATCAAGGATGTCCGAGTCCATCACGCATTTTTCCTGCTAGCATCAGCAATTCCCAGGCACCAGAATATTACCAGCCATGCAGAAACCCTTTTCCTCAACAGAGAAGTGAGTTAATGTGTCAGTGACATCCCAGTAGTTTGCTATTGTCCTGCCACAAAAGACAGCTCCGAGATCCTTATCCCAGGGCTAAAAGTAAGTGATTCATGCAGCGGCATTTACAGCAAGCTGTTAAGAACTTCACACCAGCACAAGGGAATCTAGCCAATGCTGTGATTTCTGGGGGGAGCAGATGCAACGTAAAGGTGTCCCCGTGGCTCACAGCGGCATCCCTTATATTTCCCCCTTCCCAGATAACAAGTGAAAAAGAGAACAGGGACTCACCTTATCGATGAATGATGCAAATTTGTTGTTGAGAGCCTTAATCTGCTCTTTCTCATCTGACCGCACTCTCTGGAACTCGGGGTCAACTTGAACTTGTATTGGCCTCAGCAGGTTGGTATTGACATGGACCTCCTCGATGCCTCTGCTAACACCAGCCTGCCCAAAACCTTGTCCAGCCCCTTGTTCACCAAAGGCACTTCTACCAGGGCCTCCTCCAAGCACCTCCCTGCCTGAACTTCTTCCACACGTGCTACCAAGCCCTGCTTCACCACCTTGAAAAGCTCCCACAAAATACCCTCTACTACCAGAGCCCCTATCAAGAGGCCTCCTACCACCAAATCCCAGGCACCTCCCATACCCTCTTCCTTCTCCTCCGTAGCCTCCACCAACATAAACAGTCCTAAACCCACCAAGGTTGTGGAGACTCCTGCTGCCATAACCATACCCATAACCACCGTATCTTTCTTCTCCTCTGTTGTCTTCACAGTGCCTTATGGTAGATAAAATTCTCCCACCACCCAGCGTGCCCCAGTGAGCAGAGAGAGAAGTGAAATTCCCATCCCCAAATCTGGAGAAATGATGGCTCATAGCGTCGCTTTCAGAGAGTTAAGAGAAGATGAGAGAGCAGGTGGGGAAGGTTGTAAAACGGGAGGAGAAAGGAGAGTGAAGGATCCTCAGCTCCGCTGGTGGGGGTGACAGAAGTTCTCCTTTATACGTTCTGGAGGAGTTAGTCTCCATTCCGTGGTAATTAGCAGGTCTATTAATGTTGTTACTGGGTTTGGTTCATCAGGCAGCAATTAATGGCTGCCTGAAGGGAGGTCAGAGTAAACACCACACACCAATGGAGGAATTGTGAAATTCCCCAAACCCTGCTTGACTCATGAGCTTTGCTTAGATGAAATCGCTTTATCTCTCGTTAGCCTGCCCTCCATCATTAATTACAGTTCGCACAGTTATCCATGCACATCACCATGGTTTGTTCTCTCTCAAATTTCCCCACCTCTTTTGGCATTTCTTGAGATGGAAGGCCTCGATATTGTCCTCGTATTGACTTGGGGGTGGCTAACCTTGCTTCACCACGTCACCAGGAGTGCCTACTACAGAAACCAAAGACTACAGCTCCCTTGGCTTCCCATTCTCTCTTTTCTCTCTTTCCCAGTATGTCCACCCATGAGTAAGTATTGCTTCTGCAGGGAGAGGGGAGGTGTTGCTATCTGGTCTTCTTGCTAATGGCATAAAAATCTGCCTTTTGTTCATAAAGCTGAAATAGTGTCTAGAAAACAGAAAAAATGGAATCTCTCTGTATCAATTCTAGCTTTAAATAAATGGATACAGAGCTTTGAATGGAAAAGAGAAAGATTTGAGCTAAAACCATTCTTTTAGCTACTAAAGATTAATATGAGGTCACCTTAGGGAACAGGTGACCCATCACTTCCATAGACTAGGACTCTTGGCTGCTCCTGCTCTTCCATGTGGGAATAGTTAGACCATGAACTAAAACTGCCTGTTTGTAGGGCATTTTTTTAAAAGCCTCACTACTGTATAGCTGAGAAATCAAATACAGAGCTGGGCTCCAAGCTTTTCTACCCAGATTCTCTCACTGAGCATCTGCCTCATCCATCCCTCTTTCCTCTCCTCATCCCTGTGCAAGACTCCACCTGTCCAGTTTGAGCACACTCCGGTGCAAGACTCAGCAGCCACGGACTCATTGAAAAGCATTTGGGAGCCAAGTCCTGCTGCTGACAATGCCACTGAGTGTCTTCAGCCTCGACTAATAACTTAAGAAGTCAACTGAGCTCTGGTACGCTGTCTCCAAAAGCACTGGTGGAACAATTTCCACACGGCAAGCACCTCCCCTTTGTCCCCTACACAACATCAGGAGGAGCTGGGCTTCACCTGCATGGGATGCTCTTCCTTCCAAAGGTGCTGGATAAAGTCACACTGTGAACCCTTTGGTTATATAGAAGTTATGTGGTCAGGGCTTTGTAATCCTTGCTCTGGCTCCATTTGGAAAGTGCCTTGTGAATCCCCTAAATGAAAGGTTTGTAGGTTGTTAGTCAGCTGTAATTGGACCAGCTGAAATATCTTGAGGTGGACAAGATTTTGGACATTCAGCGACCAGATCAAGGGCTTTTCCCAGAAGTAGACACAGTGTTTTCCAGACAACCAGATGAGAAGTTCTGCTTTTCCCTACCAGACTTGGCTTCTTCTAGCCTTATACCAGGAACAGCCAACTGGCAGCCCAGACCTTCCATTTGTGCTACTTTTTTGTAACTAAACTTTACTAGTTATCTCATTTTACTGAGAATTTCAACAAAATTTCCCACTGAATTCCCTCTTTTTATACACCTGTATAAAAATATGGCTGGAATTGAGAATTCTGTGTCCTGCTGGAAAGAATAATTGTGGTGAACAGAAAAAAAAGTGTAATGACCATGATTTTAAAAGTGAATGGGGGAAAACCTGGAAACAAACCCATTTCAACACATCTGGGTAAGGTTTCCCAAAGCATTAGGATATTACACAAAAATCTTTCCTATTCTGTTTTAGTTGGGCTCAGCAGTTTCTAGATGCTGGCACATCTCAAGAGAAACCAATGTGAATTGTCCTCCTTTGCTCCCATATTTCAGTCAAGCTGAAAGATGCTTTCAGAACCATATCTGCTCCCTGCAAAATTCTGTGTAGGGCAAACTGTGTCTGAACAATGCTGAGACTGAAACTCCTGTGTCACCTTGGAGCCATTATTAGGCTCAGGTAAAGATTAGGAGGACAATTTATGACTTCATGTCAGGAGGAGATGAGACTCAGTGAACACGACCCATGATTTTCCTAAAATGTCCCTTTTGCTTGCCTTAATTAACAATTCCTCAGCACCATAACAGTATGGGGAGCAGCTGAAGTCACTGGGTTTGTCCAGCCGGGAGAAGAGGAGGCTGAGGGCAGAGCTCATGGCGGTCTGCAGCTTCCTCACAAGGGGAGGAGGAGGAGGGGCGGGCGCGGATCTCTCCTCTCTGGTGACCAACGACAGGACCCGAGGGAATGGCAGGAGGATGTGCCGGGGAGGGTCAGGTTGGGTATCAGGGGAAGGTTCTTCCCCCAGAGGGTGGTGGAGCCCTGGAACAGGCTCCCCAGGGAGGCATCACGGCGCCAAGGCTGGCGATATTCAAGAAGCGCTTGGACAAAGCCCTTGGAGCCATGGGGTGGATTTGGGGCTGTCCTGTGCAGGGACAGGAGCTGGATCGATGGTCCTGGTGGGTCCCTTCCCACTCGGGGCATTCTGGGGTTCTATGATTCTACGAACATGCACAAGAGTTTCTAAAGGGTTGCTGCTGTTCACCCATCTGTTGAATCTGTGAAAGGCTACTTTGGGTGCAGTTCATCTTCATCCCTCCTCTTTCCGTTTTGAGAGTGGCTCATTGCAATTCAGGCTGCATCAGGCAATACTTCAGATCATCCACATGGATCTTGGAAGGAATTGTTGTGACCTAGGGGAGGGAACACCCACAGACCAAACAAACCAGCTCTGTGTGGAACAACGGTTGGATAGATGTCTATCCAAAATCATTGCCCTAAATACATACATCAGCTTGCTGCATGAAGCGAACCAGGTGGCAATTCATACAGAACCACCGCATTGATCTCTGAGGCAGCCGTGTCCTGCTTGAGAAGGCCTCCTGCAAACCCTGCATGAGAAGAGCAGCATCCTACCCCACATGCCACATAATCCAGAGCATGGCGTGTAGGCTGCTGTTGTGAGCGTCGCTGGCACCAGCTCAGCCTTGGCACAACAGACCAAGCCACACCTGAACCTGTTGAGCTGGCTCCAGAGACAGCGATGCATCCAGAGAGATGTTCACGCATCTTGCAGAGGAAGGGGGAGCTTCCTGTGATACCTTCCTCTTCCCTGCAATGAGTTGGCGTTGCTCTTCGATGCACCTGGGTAGCTTCTGCTCCAATCCTTTAAAAGAAACAGCGAAACAGTTCCCAACATGCATGGACCAAAAGGATCACAGCTTCAACCAACATCCTTACCACAGAAACGGGTTATCACAGTATCTACTGGGGAGTGGAATTCTTCAAGGGCTATTCAAATAGCCGCATGGTCAACCTGGCTTTTTGTTGTTGGGGATTTTTAAGATAAATTTAAATTGCATCCCAAAAGTTATTCCTATAAAATTGACTGCCTGGGCTTCTTGTATAGCTGTTGGAGCAAGCACAGAATGTCCACATGTTATTCCTCCCATCCAGAACAGTCTGTGAAGCAGGTGATGATGTTCCTCCCATCTGGAGAAGCCTCTGAGACAGGTGACATGAGCGTGCCTTTCTGTATGGTCCCATTTCCCTCTATGGGCCATGAGGGAACCTGGAGAACTCGCTCAACTCCTGCCTTTCAGGTAGTGACAGTAATGCGAGTTGAGCTGTCCTCCATCAGACCTGTGTCACAGAGACTGCACCAAGGATTAACATTTTCAAACCGTAAAGACAATTCACAGAATCATAGAACCATTAAGATTGGAAAAGACCTCCAGGACCATCAAGTCCAACCGCCAACCCAACACCCCCAGGTCTCCTAAACCACGTCCCCAAGTGCCACGGCTACACAGTTTTTGAACCCCTCCAGGGATGGTGACTCCACCACCTCTCTGGGCAGCCTATTCCAGTGCCTGACCACTCTTTCAGTGAAGAATTTTTCCCTAATCTCCAATCTAAACCTCCCCTGATGCAGCTTGAGGCCATTTCCTCTTGTCCTGTCGCTGTGACTTGGGAGAAGAGACCGACCTCCCCCCTCACCACAACCTCCTTTCTGGCAGTTGCACAGAGCGATAAGGTCTCCCCTCAGCCTCCTCCTCTCCAGACCAAACCCCCCCAGCTCCCTCAGCCGCTCCCCATCACACTTGTTCTCCAGACCCTTCCCCAGCTCCGTTGCCCTTCTCTGGACACGCTCCAGCACCTCCATGTCCTTCTTGTCCCGAGGGGCCCAAAACTGAACCCAGTATTCGAGGGGTGGCCTCCCCAGTGCCGAGCACAGGGGGACAATTCACAAACAGAACCAAGCTTAACTCTTCAAGCACAACTGGTACAGGAACCAGCCAGCCTCCACAACCCACATCCATCTCTGTCCACCTCCAGTAAACCCAAATAATAAATGGGAATAATAAATTCTAGTACTTAGGCTAATGCTTAAGGAAATATCACTACATTGTATCAGGGAATCATGGAATGGTTTGGGTTGGAAGGGACCTTTAGAGGCCATCTAGTCCAACCCCCCTGCAGTGAGCAGGGACATCCCCAACTAGATCAGGTTGCTCAGAGCCCTGTCCAACCTGAGCTGGAATGTCTCTAGGGATGGGGCCTCCACAACCTCTCTGGGCAACCCATTCCAGCACTTCACCACCCTCACTGTAAAAAACTTTTTCCTTCTATCCAGTCTAAATCTCCCCTCCTTTAGTTTAAAACCATCACCCCTTGTCCTGTCACAACAGGCCTTGCTAAAGAGGTTGCCCCCGTCCTTCCTATAGTCCCCCTTTAAGCACTGAACGGCCGCAATAAGGTCTCCCCGCAGCCTTCTCTTCTCCAGGCTGAACAACCCCAACTCTCCCAGCCTGTCCTCGCAGCAGAGCTGCTCCAGCCCTCGGATCATTTCTGTGCCCTCCTCTGGCCCCGCTCCAACAGGTCCATGTCCATCCCGTGCTGAGGACCCCAGAGCTGGACGCAGCACTGCAGGGGGGTCTCACCAGAGCGGAGCCGAGGGCAGAATCCCCTCCCTCGCCCCCTGCCCACGCTGCTGGGGATGCAGCCCAGGAGACACTTGGCTTTCTGGGCTGCGAGCACACGTCGCCGGCTCACGTCCAGCTTTTCACCCCCCACCAGCACCCCCAACCCTCCTCCGCAGGGCTGCTCCCCATCCCTCCATCCCCAGCCTGTGTTGATACCGGGGGTCGCCCCGACCCGGGTGCAGGACCTTGTGCTTGGGCTGTTGGACCTCACGAGGTTCTCCCAGGCCCACCTCTCCAGCTTGTCCAGGTATTCTTGCAGGGCCATTTTAATCAGCTCAACATAGAGAGCCTTAAATGACTAAAATCCTGCATATGTCTCAGAAGAAAGATCTGGCTGCTTTTCATCACTGCTGAACATAAACTAGTTTGCACTGGCAGAGCAGAGATAAATAAGTAGAACAATGTACTTACTGCTGTTAAATTACTACTGCATACCTGTACGGTGGACACACAGCAGTGTAGTACAGTAGCACATTAATAAATACTGTACTTGTGTTTAATAGCTCTCCAGATAAAGTAGATAGGCACACACACATACGATTGAAGTAGTAGATCACTAGTTGCCTGAATACCTGCATAAGTAGGGCCCTAAGTCACTTAGAAAATGGGACTGAGATCACACAGACACTAATAAAAATGCCCTTCATGCCACAGACTTTCATTTTCTCCCACCCTCCATCGCAGGGACTAACAATAACTTTTTTCTGTGGCCAGTGAAGGCAATAAGAGATTCTGAGGGGAGAACAAAAGGAGAAGTGTCAAAAACCTTGTAGTGGCAGGAAAGAAGTGAAACACTGGTATTCTACCAAAGGTTTATGCTACTTTCATTCTGAGGCTCCCCAGCTTGGAGAGCACCTTGTCTGCAAGACGATTTTGTACTAATCACACGGACACCTCAAGGGGGGAGCAGGAATATGATCCCATGTGTGTGATCTGTGGGACATAGGGATCAGGCGGCATTTCCCTCACCCAGGCTGATGTCTGGGTGAGACTGAAAGCTGCTCTTAGACCACAGAAAAAGCGCACGATATCAGGGCACGTTCAGAATTACATGAGTTGTCAACCCTTCAGAGTAAAACAGTGAAGCTTCCTGGCAAGGAAACTATAATTAGAGGCCTGGGAAGCCCGTAAGGTGGGGGCTTTGTGCTGCATGGACTGATATTAGTGGGTGCCGAGTTCAGCTGGGTGGAATGGTTTGGGGGGGAAAAGATTCTTTTGTCTCTGGTAAAGAGAAGCATTTTGTGGAAATGCTTTGGTCAAATTGCACAAAACGAGGGTGGAGGCTAGGATCGAAGGTGAGGGCACAGAGCTGCCCCTTCAACCCACAGGAGCTCAATGGATAGATGAGGATGAACGTGGCACAGTACCTGTCCTTGCCTTCTCCACCAGGAGCTGCTCCATAATACGGATGTAAGGAAGCAACTGGTGGACATTTCAGATGGTAAGAAGCAACAGTGCATCTCTGCTCGCATGTGAGTGATTTTTCATTGAGTGGAGGAAGGACAGCAAGTAGAATAAGGTGGAGACCAAGAGGTCGGGGCAGCACAGACCAACCCATAAGAGGCTGGAGCCAAGTGCTCAGTTCATAAGTACAATGTCAGCAAGGCAAGCTGAGGAGACACGGCATGGGAAGTGGTGGAAATTCTGCTAGGAGCAAGGAGAGCTGTCCCTGGAGCTACAAACCTCTCTCCTTGACTGTGCAGGGAGCCTGAGTGATGGCTTTAGATTAGACCTTTGACTTTGAGAAAGCCACAGTTAGGCAGGATGAATTCCACCTGGTGTGGGGTAGGTCCCCTACTTCTAGGGTAGGTCACTTCCCATCTCTGTCTTGCCTGCTTGAGGCACTTTGAATGGGGAGAGAGGTGGGCTGCGTCAAGGCTTGCTTTTAGACTCAAGTCTGGACCAGCAAGTATTCTTCTGACACAAACCCAAATATTACTCTACGTTGCAATCCCGTTAACAAATCACTAATGGCTATTTTAAGAAATGGCCAATTTTTCTGGGTTAACAGGAAGGTAAACAAGTCAATAACTTGTAACCATCTATAATATTACATTATCTATTCAGAAAATACTAATCATAATTATGATATCTCTTAATCTCTTATTTCCCCTACAAGAATGTGAATGCATCCATTTAATATGATGTGTGAAAGCAGTGAAGTAATTTTTCTATTGCTGTTATTATTAACAACTGCAGTGAGTGGCTGAAGTAGAAGCTTATTCCTTTTTTTACTTTCTTGGCTAACCTAATGCAAAATCTCATGCACTCCGATCCCTGAGATCTCTTAAAGGCTGAGCAAGTCCTGGTTCCTCCACACACAGCAAACCTGCAGCTGATGCCCTCGAGCTGGGGTGTGTGTTGTGCTGGAGCAAGGCAGAGATGAAATCTCCAAAGGGTTTCAGGAGGAGGAGAGGTACAGCCTGCAGAGAGAACGAAAGGAAAAAAAAAAAAGAAAGAAAAATGAGGATGAAGAGGAAACTGGGTTGAACTCTGGGTTAAATGCACCAGGTGTCATGAGAAAACATGGCTTTCTGCTACGTGCAGCTGCTTCCCAGCAGAAAAATCGTCAATGTATGTGGCATCTGTGATATAAATAGAGGAAAAATATTGGAGCAGCTTCTTGACCAAGAACTACAGTGGGAATAAGTAAAGGGAGATGCTGGAATTTCAGTAACTGACACCAGCAATCAGTGCTCACAGGAACGACTTCTCTAAGGGTTTGGGACCTTGGGGACCGCTTCGCTCGGTCAGAGAGCAGAGGTAGAGAACAGGCTAAGAGGGGTACAGCAAGCATCAAAAGACACTGTTTATGATGGACAACAATTTTAATAACATCCCTTCCCACAGGAAGTTGAAACAATTGGAAATAATTCTGGCAGATGTTCAGAATCCAGTAAACAATGTGATTATCAGCCTACAAAAGAAGTGGGTCCCAGTGCTGCCTTCTCTGGGCAGAGTGTCATTACACCTGGGAAGTTCACCACACCCAGTCACACTTACATATCACCTGGGCTGGCCTCCCAAGTGACTTAGAGCTGATAATTAGTCCAATCAAGGTCAGACTTTGTGATCAATTGAGTAAATCACTCTTTTGAGTTATTGGCACCTCAATTGCTGTCATTAGCTCTGCAGAAGCAATAACAGCATCCACAGGACAACAAAACAGGTGGAGAAAGGGTAAAGCAACACAAAAAACACCAGAACTTCGTTTATTCTCAGACTAGGCCTCCTGCCCAGCAAGGGAAAGGTCTGAAGAAAAGCCACCTAGTGTAGGCATCATGTGATGCCCAGCTCTGGAGGTAAGTATTTTGGCTAATCTAGGCGTTTAGGCTCTTCGCAAAGCTCACGAAGAGAGACTGCCACCTCTGGAAGGAGATTCCCTCTCTGGAGAACCCATCCTTGAAGGTTCTTTCCCCACGTGATAGCAAAGTTAGTCAACGTGTCTTTTAACACAGCCTTACGGATAATGCCAGCAGTGTTTTAAAGGATGGCATTTCTTAGCCGAGAGGACTCTTCCATCAGAGAGTTCCTGCCAGGTGTGTTGTGCACATCCACAGTTTCTGACAAGCCACATTCTACCAGTTTCTCCTGGGTCTGCAATGGTCTGACTGGTGTGAGATGTGACGAGGACCAGCAACTGAGTTTGACACAAAGGTATAAGACCCCCCCAGCATTCGTCCTCTCAAGACACCTGTGGCATCATGAGACACCTTACTTTCAGGAGCACTTTAGACCATCAGAAATGGTACCTCCCTGGGAAGATCCATCCCACCATGCTAACTTTGTCCCAGTCCCGTGCCCACACTTCTTTAACCAGACACCAAGGCCATACAGTGTCCCAGACTCAGGACCTGGTGCTCCCGCAGCAAACCAAGGAGTTCCTATCTCAAGGCATCTCCCAGTTAGAAGTTCCAGTTCACAGCAGCAACTGCAGAACCTTATTTGCCGGCCAAGTCCTTAATTCAGCTTTTTCCGGAGAGGTTGAGACTGGCGGCCTCACTGCATGCCAGAACGGTGTCTGATCACTTTTGGAGCACAGCCACGGAGCACCTTTGAGTCCAGGCCAGAAGGTTTTGCATGGTAGGTTGGGCACGGCTTGCTGACGTGCACCTTCGAGCTGGTGGTGCAATGGGCCCTGGGGAGGGCAGCATGCCATCGCCTCCCACCAGTGCTCCTCGGGACCACGTGCGTTTTGTTCCTGCTTGTGCACAGCACTAGCCAGGGGTTGGTGGTTCAGGCTACCGCATCCCTCTGATCTGGAAAAGCTCTCTGGGTAGGATAGAATTTGGCTGCCTGTCTCATGGCCCGGGGGATCTGCTAACATGCTGGTTATAAATATCAGGGAAGAGTTGGGATGGACGTAGTTTGCTCAGAGGGCTGCACTGCAGCAGTATTTATCATGCGAGTGCACGACATGGGAGTTGCTATTACTGCATGCAACATAAGCCTGAAGGATTTAGGGCAAGATTCATAGGGCAACATTTAGTATGGTTTGTCTTAGGTGGGAGAGTATCATAAAATCTATAAAGGCTGGTTTGATCACTCAGAACCTCCAGATATCGCAGCTCATATTGTGGTACGGGGATAGTGCATTTTGCATGATGGCCATGGGCAGTCCTGGCACTTCAGGAGGAACCCATAAAGAGCTGCCACTCAAAGTTGTCCTTTAGCAAAGGAAATCCTCCCAGGTCCATGTTCAACAACTGGTTTGAGGAAGAACAAAAATCTGCTGAGCACTCAGCTCTGCCAGGGGATGTGCTGCAACTCTTGTCCATGTTAGCAGGAAGTCACCAGCGTTGCTACATGGCCCAAGAGGGCTGGAAGTGAAGTATTAGCATCTCAGGAATTATCTCATCCATCAGCCATTTCCACCCTGGCCCGCAGCTGCACTTCACTCACCAAGGCAGAAGAATGCCAGTCCGCAGGAACAGAGGCAGATTTGCACACCGGAACAACTGGCAAAGGCATGCCACCGCTGCGAAGAGCCAAGCGAGTTGCAGACTGCTACAAGTAACGCTGTGACTCAAAAGGTCACCGTCTTCCCCAAATCATGCTGCTTTCAATTCTTCCCATGCCCGAAGCGGTTAACAATATACAGAAGTTTTAGAAACAGTTATTTATTGTCACTGGGAACCTCGGTCATGGCCATCAATCATCTGTGCTAGGTGCTGTACAAACAAAACCATTCACACATTGTCACCAAAACCCCTTTGGAGCCACAGGCATGCTGGCTGTGTACCTTGCAGGGAGATAGACCCCTAATGCTTTGCAGTAAAGAGTAATTTAGATCTATCTTTTATGCATTTAAAACCCTTTCTGAGCCCTCTAGTGGTGCTTGGCACAGTCTGTGCTTTACAAATCGTCCAGAGCAGCAGTCTGCTGCACACCTTGGTGTAAAAACAACCACTGAGCCCTCCGCATGGCCAAAGGATGCCCAGAGCCTGATGCATCCCACTGCATTCACCAATGCCTGGTGCGAGTAACCTCAGCCATCGCAGCCTGTAACATCCAACCACGAGATAAACTCCCCTGTCCAAGGACCAATTTGCCTACCTAATATTCCAGAAAAGGGACGTATCTGCCTACCCCTGAATGCCATATCCCGCCAGAAGTCTTTACAAGTGTAACAGTGAAAAAATTACAACTCCTACCCCATCAACAAAGGAGGCAACATTTCCACCGAGGATCTTGATTCACTCCTTCTCCAGCATTTGCGCCTTCTGGACCTGGACAACAGTAAGACTGCGAGGTGCTGGGAAGTCTTGGTTCAGGGTGATTCCTTGGATGCCAGCAGATGTGATGGAGGGGAACTAGCATATCTTTCTTCCAACAAACAACCTATTTTCACCAAACAGATTTGCCACACCACCTTAGGAGCACTCAGCACCAAAGTGCCCTCCCAGCTGAGAACTTCCAACCTGTAGGAAACACTTCTATTCCCACCATTTCTAGAGAGAATTCTACTGCAAAGCCACAGAAGCCATTTCTTTCCCAGCCCAAAAGGTTTCAAGCAGGCTGTGCTGCTGGCAGGCATGGCAATACCAGAGCTTGTTCAGCTGCTTTACTTCAAATGGACAAAGCTGTTGCACAAGAACAGACCTTCTAACAGAGGACCAGTGTGTTTCCTCTTTCTATGTCTGCAAGGAACTAGGCTTGGTTGGAGAGGTGAAAAGAAAGTGATGCAAGCCAGCTGAAGGGCTTGGTTCCCTGGGTGCCAGCCCAGCCTTTACTCCAGCAGATTTCAAATATCTGTGGAGGCACAAAAAAAATCATAGAATTTATTCTAAGGACTTCAGAGGGTGGTTTTGTCGGGGAGGAGGAAGGGAGGCTGGTCTGAGGACCTCCAGGACCAGCACGAAGTGGCTGTCCAAGTCTGAGACAAGGACCGGTTCCTGTTTCAGTTGATTCTGGCCCCTTATCAAACCCTGTAAAGATCAGGCAAGGCAGAGGACCTGCAGCTCAGACAGATCTGCCACAAACACGGTTATTGGCAAATGCACACACCACTTGTCCTTTCATCAGGCTGTCACTTGTGAGCGATGACTGCACTAAGAATGGGGCCAGTCCTTCCTCTAGGTCGTGGTTTTCTACACAACCCGAAATTCCCATCTCAACCTGACCGATAATTTATGGGAAAGTCAATTTGTCATCGACCTGGAGGACAAGAGCAGGTTCAGGTGTGTGTGATAACGGGGCAGTGTCCCTTCCACAGGCTGCAAGCCCTCTAGTGGCATTTTGTGGCCGTGTCTACCCTATCTTCATCAGGTTGGCCCAGCAAGCCCTGGTCCCCAGGCTATGGGAGATGTAGACTGGCTTCAACCCATACTTCTAGTTAAGAGTGGATGTTGCCATGCCTTGCCATGCCATGCCTTGCCATGCTATGCCATGCCATGGCATGGCATGCAAGCCTTCATCTAGGCCTGAAGGGCACCAGCAATAGAGCTGGTCAAAAAATGTGGATTGTGGGGTCGTGAACGTAAACTTAAGGGAATATCAGCCCACTCTTCGGGCAGAGCTTGTAAGTGTAGAAGCAAGATGAAGGGCAGAGAAGCACCAACATCCAAGCCAGAGTGGGCGTGAGGAAGAAGAGGAGGAAGGTTTGCTGTCAGCACAAGACACAGACGATGTGGTTGCCATAAGTTCTGCAAATCCTGCTCTACCTGTCCCAGATTTAGCTGAGAGAGCACTGGATAAAATGGGGCCAGGAGGGAGCAGTAGGTACACCACATCCACTGGCAGCCTTCATCCAGGTCACCTGGCCGGGGCTGGGGGGCAGATATTTTGTTCAGAGACATGTAACACAGGAGCAGTGTGTGATTTGCTTGCAGTTCATCAAGCACTCTCGCAGAGGAACGGGGCTGACATCAAACAGAAAAGGCTGGGATGAAAGGCGCTTGACTGCTGGCACAATCTCCACAATCAAAGTTGAGGTGAATATTAACTTAGATGAAGGGCCCAAATTCTCCTGCAAAGCCCTAGATGATGCTCTAGGACACGGACTTCTTTGGAACCCAGTAAGCCAGTCAGCAAGGTTCACCCTGCTGACACAAGGCATCCCTGGAGATGGACAACAGAACCAGTTTCACTCGTGATGAACCCAGGGCAAGAGCAGCCAGGATCCAAAGGAGGTGTTTTAGCATCTAAAAGAAAAGAATAAGAGCACAGCTTGAAAAAACGAACAGAAGAGCTCCACTTTGCTCCTTAGCTAAATCTCTTCGGTAGCTACATGGCTTTAGGTATGTTTGTCGATGTGTTTGCTTACAGAAGATTTTAGGTCTTTGACTGTTGGGGTTTAAAACTCCTTCCAAGCCTAGACACTTCATGGCCGTTGCTGCTTTCATGATATGCTGTTCCCAGTCCCTCTTGAGAAAGTCAGCGGGTTTTCTAGTGAGTATTTGAGCTAGTTTTGAACTTAGACAGGTTGGGTTGGAGGCGGGTGAGCTGGGGGTGTTGCTGTTGCTCTTTGAAGTGTAGATAAGCAACCAAAGGACGCTGATTTCCACATTTAACCTCCTATAACCTCTGCAGCTCAGCTCCATTGCCTCGAACATCTCATCGTTCAGGATCATGAAGGACTCCAGCTGCTCAGGAGATATGTGCCAAGTAAATACAGTATCAAGGAGGCAGAGGCAGATTACCTCAGCAGACAATGTTCCCATCCTTTCAACAAAGCTGTGCCACTCGTAAAAGCAAATGTTTCCTGCTTAACAGCTGTTCACTGTCATATCCAACACAACTACAAAGTGGATGAGTCTCCTCTGTATTTGCACAGTGATCAACACAAGGGAAGCAATTTTGGTAGCTTCTGAGGCCCTCCCATAATATACACGATTAGTAACAATTAAAAATTCATTACAGCTCTAATTAGAGCCAATATAATGCCACCTGGATTCATTCCCCAATAAGCTCATAAAATACTGCACCTATTGTATTTCTTTCCATGTTCTAATGCAAAGAATATTGCACCATTTGCACCCTGAACCAGGTTATATGATAGACGTCTGCCCGCTCTCCTCTCCTTCCAGCAGCTTCCTGCACATGGCAATCTCAATGTCCAGGGCTATCTTCACACTCAACAAGTCCTGATATTCCTTCAGTGCATGGCCAAGCTCCTCTTTGGCTCCACTGAGGGCTCTGCAGAGTTCATCCAGTTTGCCCCTGGCTTTGTTGAGGGTGAGATCTCCTTTCTGTTCCACCTCACAACGCCTGGTGGAAGGAACAGTGCTCTGAGTCTCACCGGCACAGACCTACCTGTCCTTTGAGCCACCAGTGGCCTTGCACTAAACCAGCTGGTGGCTGGAGAGGCCAGCAATCCCAGACTGTATCTCACAACCCCACGTTACTCGGACTGAGTGATGGAGACTCAGTGGTAAACGCTAGGAGTGAGGCATTTGCCATCTCACTTTGAACTCCAATCTTTGCAAGCCAAAAATGAATCTGAAAATGCAGGCAGGTTCTGGTGAGCACCTAAGCAGAGCCCACAGGAGACTGCTGGGGGCAGATTCTGTATTAGCACAGACACCACATGTTCAGAACTTACAAACCAAAAAAAAAAAATTATTCTGTATTTTTCATCCTCTATGTCCAAAGCACCAACAGCTCTGTCAAAAGTATTGAAGAGTTATCATTGCTTGATCACACTGAGGCTCTTTCACAAGTAAATTCACTCGTTTGAAGCAAAACAGCCCCCGTTGCTGCAAATCTGGATCTACTTTTCCCCTAGAGCTAGCAGCTAGCACAGTGCCCCACGGAGCAAATGAAGGGGAGCCCAGTCACTGGGCTGTTACAATCTTTCATTCAGGCGTGATGTACTTGAGCAATTAACATTACTCCCTTTTTCATGAGCACAGCAGATGGGAAAGATAAACTCCAGCACCTCCGCGTTATAGCCTGGCCCCTCTCCAGGAAGAACTCAGGGAACTTATAAAAAGCCTGTGGTTTTCTGCAGGTTAAAGCCTGCATCTTTGGCTTCCTGCGTTTCAACACACTGGAGATCTTCACCTTCTCTGCCATCCTCCCAAGGAAGTCCCCAGGAAGGCTTTGCACCATCTTGGACTGTACCTGTCCTTGGACTCTTCACTGAGATGAGGAAGTAGGAGATGACTTCTTGGTCTCTCCCATCCCAACCTATAAATTTGAAAATCAGAAATGTCATTGTTTATTCAAAAAAGAGAATAAGGCACATTATAGCCTGTTATCAACATCAGATTAAGAAGTCAGGCATGTCAACTGAAAGAATATTTGGGGGAAAATAAGAAATGTGGCATGAAAGTGACACTGGTTCAAATAAGAACCGTCATTTCTTCCTCATTTGTTTTGTTCACTTAGGTGGCAAGGACTCTGCAATACAGACCTTCTCCATTTCTGTACTTTTATCCGACAAACACCGAGGCTGCACCAGGAGAATGCTCACACTACAGTACACTCAGGGTTGATTCACCTACTGGTCCAGCTCTTGCTCATCCCAACACTGGAGAAGAATCCAGCCAAGAATTAATCAAATTAATTTGGTTGCAATAGAGAGGGCTAATGACTAACCTGGCTGGGCAATCTGGAGTTATAATAGCATGTTCAAGGCTGTGTCTCATACTTTCACACTGCTTTTTTACATGAGTAATTTGTGTCCGCATAGCGTCTTCAGGCCTTCCCACCGCTCACGTATGAGGTGCCGGTGCCCGTGTAAGAGCCCAGCTCGTCAGATAGATGGTGCTGCTTGCCCTCGTGCCAGCCAAGGGTGGAGGACAACCACATTCATCGGTGCAGTAGACGCCCACTGCAGAGCTGTTGCTGGTGTCCTCCCCCATCGAGGCCTCCAGGGCGCCTGGGTGGGAGCTCCAGGCACCATCAGGACTGAGCCACTGTGTGGTGGTGATGAGTTGGTGTCATGGTTTTAGCTGGGATAGTTAATTTTCTTCACTGTAGCTGGTACAGTGCTGTGTTTTAGACTTAGTATGAAAACAATGTGATAACACACTGATATTTTAGTTGTTGCTTGGTAGTGCTTACACTGGTCAAGGACTTTTCCAGCTTCCCACGCTCTGCTGGGTGCACAAGAAGCCGGGAGGGGAGGGGATACAACCAAGAGAGCTGATCTGAATTGGCCAAAGGGTATTCCATATCATGTGACATCATGCCCAGTATATTAACTGGGGGCAGTTGGCCGGGGGAAGGAGCGATCACGGCTCAGGGACTGGCGGTGTCGGTCAGCGGGTGGTGAGCGGTTGCAGCTCTTGTGGTTCTTTTTTTCCCTTTTCCCTTTATTCCCTGGGTTTCGTTTTATTCTCTCTCANGTTGCTGACTGGGGCTAAACCACAACAGTTGGCCACGTGTCCTCTTGGGATGACAGCTGTGCTGAGGACAGCTCTGCCAGAAGGACGGGATGTCATCCAAAGAGACCTGGACAAGCTGGAGAGGTGGGCCTGGGAGAACCTCGTGAGGTCCAACAGCCCAAGCACAAGGTCCTGCACCCGGGTCGGGGCGACCCCCGGTACCAACACAGGCTGGGGATGGAGGGATGGGGAGCAGCCCTGCAGAGGAGGGTTGGGGGTGCTGGTGGGGGGTGAAAAGCTGGACGTGAGCCGGCGACGTGTGCTCGCAGCCCAGAAAGCCAAGCGTCTCCTGGGCTGCATCCCCAGCAGCGTGGGCAGGGGGCGAGGGAGGGGATTCTGCCCTCGGCTCCGCTCTGGTGAGACCCCCCTGCAGTGCTGCGTCCAGCTCTGGGGTCCTCAGCATGGGATGGACATGGACCTGTTGGAGCGGGACCAGAGGAGGGCACAGAAATGATCCGAGGGCTGGAGCAGCTCTGCTGCGAGGACAGGCTGGGAGAGTTGGGGTTGTTCAGCCTGGAGAAGAGAAGGCTGCGGGGAGACCTTATTGCGGCCGTTCAGTGCTTAAAGGGGGACTATAGGAAGGACGGGGGCAACCTCTTTAGCAAGGCCTGTTGTGACAGGACAAGGGGTGATGGTTTTAAACTAAAGGAGGGGAGATTTAGACTGGATATAAGGAAAATATTTTTTACAGTGAGGTTGGTGAAACCCTGTCCCAGGTTGCCTGGAGAAGTTGTGGAGGCCCCATCCCTAGAGATGTTCCAGCTCAGGTTGGACAGGGCTCTGAGCAACCTGATCTAGTTGGGGATGTCCCTGCTCACTGCAGGGGGGTTGGACTAAATGACCCTAAAAGTCCCTTCCGTCCCAAACTATTCTACGATTCCCTGATTCTATGACTGGCGCTAACTGCCATAGCCCAATGGCAGTGGTCAAACCACCCCAGTCCAACTGCCACATCCCAACTGCCTCGTTCAAAACTGCCGCAGCCCAACAGCCCTGTCCAAACCACCCCATTCTAATGGCTGCGTTCAATCTGCCAAGGCCAACTGCTACATCCCAATGGCCATATTCAAACCATCCAGTCCAAATGCCACAACTGTCCTGTTCAGACCACCAAGTTCAAACCATCCCATCCAGATCACCGCAGAGTAACTGCCACCATTCGTTGCCACTTCCAAGCCATAATGTCCCTGCTGGTGACTCTGCCTGCCTCGCTCGAGATCCTGCTACACTTGGGATGAGCGCAGTCTTCCCATCTCATGGCCACCAGGTTGTCATCGCATGTTTCCTTCCTGTGCCACACCTCTCACAGCCATGGCTCTCCTACCCACAGAGAGATGGGGAGTCTACTGTGGAGGAGCAAGATGGCACCTCCTAAGAGGAAAGAGAAGGGCCATCTTCCTCTTCCTCACCTCAGCTGGGCAGTTCATGATTTGCACTGTAGGACAGAACCTGTAGGTGTTGCTGTTCCTTACAGCGAACAGCAAAGCGTGTTTTCCCTCCCCTGGGGACTGTTAAGTAACAAAATGACACAAAGATATCTTTTCATCTGTCTGCAGTTTATTGGCAACGAAGGAACTTGGAGGAAAGGGGTGCTGGTAGAAAGCAACCATGCAGTAGGGTTCACGCAACAGAAGATTTGCAATAAGACCATACATACATCAGGTGTGAAGGAGAAGAGGGAAAGGATTCTATAAAATATTAAAGCTGCCAAATTACTCCACCAAGAGAAGGTGGACATCTCCAGAGACCTGTTTCTCCCTCCTAAATCTGACTATGAGACATTATCACGTTTCTTCTGCTTACGTGAATTACTGATACAGCTGAAACAAGCATGTAGGTAACATGCAGGACACGCGGAAGTTGCAAAGGAAACACGGCCATTGAAAAAGAGACCTTAAAAAGTGAAAGGAAAGAGCAGTTTTATACACGCTCCTCCTCAGCCAGTGCAGCAGCCGGGGGTGGCAGCAAGAAGCGTAGCAGAAGATGCTCGGAGGAGCTCTGCAGTCCCTGGTACCCACAAGGGAGACTTTTCATCCCTGGAGACTGGTGGAGCTCGGAGAGGAGCCAAGCTCTGCCAACAGGATGGTGTTTCGCTGCAAATCTCCCCTTGGGCAGGATGATTTAAGGAGGTTGTAAGCTCTAAGGGAAGCAGTTCATTTCTTTGCTGGATACTGGTTCAGGGTGGAAGGGGCCATGCTGCTGGCTGAAGAAAGGAGAAGATGCTTCTTTCCTTGGGGGGACTGAGGTCAGGGCTCAGTATTTTACACCTGAAGATTTCACCGTTGTGGTTGTGACACATCTCCGCACAGAGGAGGATCCACCCCCTGAGATGAAGTTGCCACCTCCAGAGCTGCACATTCTTCCACTTCCAGAGGAGAAGCCACCGCTGAGTATTCCTCCTCCCACGCCACAACTGCCTCCAATGATGCTTCCTCCTCCGACCGCACATACTCCTCCTCCCAGGCCACTGCTGGCTCCAAAGCCACCAGCTCTACCTCCAGCAATGGTGGTTCTGCCTACCACAGCTGCAAGAGAAGGACAGGCTCATTGTACATCAAGTGACAACCTGGGAATCCTCACGAAACCCAGGGTAAAAGCCATTCTGCAGAGAAGACAATGCACAGATACTTACAGACATTTACGTTGGACGGGTTCTCTCCACAGAGTCTGTGTAGGGAAAGGAACACAAGTTGTAAATCTAATGTAATAGAAAGCAGTTAACCTCTGTGCAATTTCGCAAGTATTCCTTTTATTTCCTGTTTCATTTAACATCAATCAAAACCACCTAGAGAAATTCCCTGTGGGGAACTGATTTCTATTTTGGGCTTAAAAACTTGGGAAAAAATGAGAGTAAATCAGATTTCAACATTAAATGGGTGGTGAGAGATGATTAAACCTCAGCCTATCCCAAGGAGAGACAGTACGTTGGTCAGACCAACCTAACAGCAGGTCTCACCTGTTCTCCTCTCCCTCCAGCAGCTTCCTGTACATGGCAATCTCAACGTCCAGGGCAATCTTGATGTTCAGCAGCTCCTGGTACTCCTTCAACAAGCGAGCCAGCTCCTCCTTGTCTTTGCTCAGGGCACACTCAAGCTCCTCCAGTTTCCGCCTGGCATCCTTGAGGGCCATCTCACCCCGCTCCTCGGCCTCAGCAATAGCTGCCTGCAGCTGCTGGTTCTGAGGAAAAGAAAAGCAGTTTCCTGGTTCCCTTCTGCACACCCTCCACTGGAGCAGTCCTCAAGGCACAAACTGGATGGAAATCAGGCAGGAAACGCTGATCTCTGCCAAAGGATCTGAGTTTCAAGGACTACCTTGCCCTCACACTATCCTCGGCACACCACCCAGCTCAGTCGTGACCCAGCCTGATGCCATCACGCAACGAGAGGCTGAGGAAGCCCTACCTGCTTCTTCACGTTCTCAATCTCAGCCCGCAGCCTCTGGACGTTCCTGGTCAGCTCTTGGATCTCAATCTTGGTGTTGCGGAGGCTGTCCCCGTGCCTTCCAGCAGTGTTCTGCAGCTCTTCGTACTGGTGGCATGGAGACAAAGGAACCCGTCAGTGAGATGACCTACCAAGAACTGAGGCAATTCCCTTGCTCTGTGGCAGCAGCAGAGACTGTCCCAGGTGCCTTGACTGCTTCCCAACTCACCCGGCTCTGGTACCAAGCCTCAGCTTCAGCGCGGCTGTTCTGAGCAATCTGCTCGTACTGACGCCTGACCTCCTCGATGATGCTGTCCAGATCCAGGTGACGGTTGTTGTCCATGGACACCACCACGGACAGGTCCCGGCTGATTGTCTGCATCTGAGCCAGTTCCTACAACCAAGACATGAGTTAGTCTGACCAGCCGAGGAGGGGGGGAAAGAGCAGCCACTCCAGGCAGCCTCTCCAGCTCAAATCCACATGGACACCCAATCCAACCTTGGTGCCTTTGGCCACCATGCTCCCCACTGCAACTCCAGCCAGCCCTGGGGAAGGGAGAGCTCTTACCTCCTCGTAGATGCACCGCAGGAAGTTGATTTCATCAGTCAGAGCTCCCACCTTGGTTTCCAGCTCTACTTTAGTCATGTAGGCACAGTCCACATCCTACAGGAAAGATCACACCAACAGGCAACGGCTTCCTCCCAGCCCAGAAGAGCTGCTGGCAGCCGATGCCTCCTGTTGGAAGCTGCCTGGCTTGGTGCTGCCTCCTTCCAGTGTCTTTGCAGCCTGTCCCCCCACACCCCGTCTCCCCTGGTGCCTCTGTGACTCACCTTCTTAAGCACCACAAACTCATTCTCAGCAGCCGTGCGCCTGTTGATTTCTTCTTCGTACCTGTGGAAGGGGACAAGACAAGATGAGTCTCTTGGTCTGCTCATCAGTCAGCCAGTGGAACCCCCCTTCCCTCCACGGCACCCTTGGTCCCTTTTTTGCAGAGCTCCAGAGCAAAGGGAAGACAGTGGAAATCTCCAAGCTGTCTTAGTTCTCCTGCCTTGGTGCCCACTTCTTCCTTAGTCTGTCGCTGCACTTACTTGGTCTTGTACTCCTCCACATATTGCCGCATGTTCTGCAGCTCTGTCTCCAGCTGCCCCCTCTGTCCCAGGAGAGACTCTAGCCTTCTCCTCAGGTTCTGGATGTAATTTTCAAAGATGACATCAAGGTTCTTCCTTGGCCCCGAAGGCCCTTGCTGTTGGAGGAGCTCCCACTTGGTGGAGAGGACCTTGTTCTGTTGCTCCAGGAAGCGGACCTGAAAACCCACAAAGGGGTGTGTGAGATATTCGCTTGGGGAGACATCACACTACTCAAACCTCCTGCTTGTTTGGGAGGCCGAGGGAATCGTTTCCCAGATCCCCAACAGGACTGTGGCTTGTTGGAAGCCAGTTTTCCAAGAGTAAGATTCCTCCCTTCTTTCTTCTCTTTTTTCAGTTTTCTTTAAATTTCTCTTCTTTTCTCCTCCTACATTTCTGATCTTTTTTTATTATCAGTTGGAATGATTACATTCCAAATTTACAGATTATTGTCACTTCCAATTACAAATTTTGACCCCGCATTAATTTGCAGAAGCATCGGCATCATTTTTTAGCTTCCAGTGAATGGAATCCCCTGTGTCTCAATAGCAGAGAGAATTCCTCTTATCAAATACAAAAAGTGTTCAATACGTATGTCATATATTTAAAAAACTATGAAGCACATTGATAACCAATGTTCTCCCAGTGCAGACAGTCTGAAGAATACTCATCTGTACTTGAACTAAAATAAGGAATTAACTTATAGTTCGTTCCTACATTCTAAGTTCCTCGAGAAGAAACCACCCTTGAAAAAGGACAGACTTAAAGAACCGCTTAGGATAATGAGTAGGTCATGATCACTTTGGCTTGACTGCACAGAGAACACTAGAGAGAAAAGCTAAGGAAGAATTTGGATCAACCAAACCTAGACAGTCCTCTGGTTTCTCTGCAGATGTAAAATTTTTCCATTTCCTTAGGAGGACTCAATGAAAACCCTACCAGCCTTCCAGACCCGCCAACACTGAGCTGAGAAGAACAACATTTCCCTCTCCACAGCACAGGAAAGTCCCTTGGAGGCCCCATTCCCAAGCAAATACAGTTCCAGCCTCTCACCTTATCAATGAAGGAGGCAAACTGATTGTTAAGAGTCTTGATCTGTTCCTTCTCCTGGCACTTCACTTGTTGGATCTGCGGATCAATGTCAACATGGACCGGCCGCAGAAGGGTTGGGTCAACCTGCACCGGCTGGATGCCTCCAGGGAACCCAGGACCACCTCTCACAGGACCACCAAAGCTGCCTATTCCTCCACCAATGACACCTCCTCCAATGCTGCCAAATCCTCCTCCATAGCCTCCACCAATTCTACTTCCGTATCCACCGCCATAAGAGCCACCCATGGAAATTCTTCCACTGCCACCCAGGTTATGGAGGCTCCTGCTGCTAAAACCTCCACAACGTCCGCTGCCTCCAATTCCCCTGGATGTGGAGAACGAGCTATAGCTGATCCTGCTTCTGCCCCCACTTCCTCCAAAGCCACCACCGATGGCAGAGCAAGAGCTGTATCCCCTTTTGCTTCCGCCTCCAAAGCTTCTACAGATTGACTGCCGAGACATGGTTGTTTCTTCCAAGCAGAGGTGAGGAGAGCAGAAAGACCAACGGAGCTGTGCTGCTGAGGGATGAATGCAGAAAGAAGTCTGCACAGTCTTCTCTGGCTCCACAGCTTCGGGCATTCCCTTTTATCCGCTTCTGGAGGTGGGCTGGGTCTACAAGGGCGTAAAGAGGAAACAAATTTACTGTCTTCATCAGCTTGGTGTGGTTAACAGATTTTTGCCAAATTGTTGACTCCACCCAGAAATACGCTTTGCAATGCAGAAGAGAATAAAAGAGCAAGAGCATTGAAACAGGTCTCATGAGTAAGTGGACTCTCATATCTTTATGGCATCTGGAAAAATATGTTTTACAGTGATGTAGTCATGTTCTTCCCTCCTCCCACCTTTCTATCTGTTCTTAATGATTTCACAGTTTGTCTGAATCTGGATCTTCTGCACTGACACTCAGCGTCAGGCAAGCATTTTGGTGAAAACCAGCTAGAAGGACACTTTCACAATTGCCCCAAGCACACCCCAAATCTCCTTCTTAAGTGGAAAAATACTGATGGCTTTCCAAGAGGCAGTTTCCCGGTGTAGAGCAAAAATACCACACATTAACATTTAACAACAGTCAGCATTTCTTTTTTATCTGGAAAGGAGGTGCTTAGTTCCTTTCCTAAGAGCATCAGTTGGGATGGGAGTGCCTTCTTCTAGGGCACATTCCTGCAAAATGTGTCTCCCTGAGTCTGAGGTACCAGGAACTGAGACTCTGAGCACCAGAGCGGAATGAGCAAGAGAACAAGGATGTCCAAGCTCCTTCCTTGTGCTTTTGAGATGGCCACAGGGATTGCCAAACCTGCAGAGGACTGAAAGGACGCTTCGGGCACTAGATGTGGTAATGAAGACTGAAGGGAGGCAAAGAGCAGAGAAATGCAGGCAGGGATAACAGTGACTTGTTAAAATAATGGCTTTTTTACTTCAGTTGGTAGGCAAATGGTCAGGTTGAGTTCATCATACTTGATCATTCTGAAATAAGGGGCAACTAAAAGGCAGAAGAAGCTCTGATGTTTTCTGAAATAACAACAGTTAAAGTATTGTTGTATATGAAGTGTGCTTTGAGAAGAATGACATCTTTGCCCACGTCTTTGACCACAGTAAATTTGGGATGGGGGAGAGAAGGGGTGCTGACCAAATTCACATTAGAAAAATGTATTTTTCAGACAACAGCTGCTGCTTCAAAGTAGAAAACAAAAATGTTTAATTTCGTGCACAAGCTATGTGGCTATGAAGAAGGAAGTTCACCTGAAAGACATCTTACAGATATCTTCTGGGTCTTATTAAACAAACAGACATTTCAGTTACATGTATGAAATCTAAGACAAAAAAAATATTTTCCTAGTGCTTAGTTCCTGAAAATCATCAATAAATGTCAAGGGAAATATATTTTAAAGCCTTCTAAGCATTTCAACAGTCCAATATTATATTATCCTTAAGCTTCCAAAGTGAGATATACATGTATGTGTGTTTGAATTTTCACAATCACCCTAAGACTTGTGCAACTAAGTGTGGTTTGAAAGTTTCACCAGGTATCAGCCTTCACCCACTAACACTTCAAACCCTTTGAAAAATCAGCCCAGAGAATCACTTTCAAAAGCCACCAGAGGAATCAGAAACATAAATGCCATTGACTGTCCCTGTGACAGAGGCTGCTCAACACCACAGTCTCTTCACAGAATGGGGCATAGGGGAGTGGAGAACAGTACCCTTGAGGGACTCGTCACTGTTGACCAAGGGTTATCTGACCCTTGAGGGACTCAAGTGACGGATGGCCAAGTGTTGTCCGACACTTGAGGGACTCAAGTCACAGTTGGCCAAGGGTTATCCGACCCTTGAGGGACTCGAGTCATGGTTGGCCAAGGGTTATCCAACCCTTGAGGGAATCAAGTCATGGTTGGCCAAGGGTTATCTGACCCTTGAGGGACTCAAGTCACGGTTGGCCAACGGTTATCTGACCCTTGAGGGACTGAAGTGACGGATGGCCAAGGGTTATCCTACCCTTGAGGGACTCAAGTCGCAGTTGGCCAAGGGTTATCCGACCCTTGAGCGACTCAAGTCGCAGTTGGCCAAGGGTTATCCAGATGT
>WEKW01007640.1:755-36145 GCA_013389905.1 Sula dactylatra | reverse complement strand
TCAAGGCAGCCTTCGAAGATTAACAACCAGTGGAGGTTAATGGTCCTCAGCTCTTCTTCGAGCCATCAACTCCTCCCAGCCAGTCATTAATCCCCAAGAAATGCCTTAATGCTTCACTTATTACTGCTTAAGCATCAAGCCTGTAAACTTTCAGGGCATTAAATCTCAAAAAGTAACCTTTTTTCTCTTCATAGGCCACCACTTCAACAAAGCAGACAGATGAGATGAAAAGAAAGTGACTTCATTTTACAGATTCTCCTCAGCTTTACAAAACAATAGCATTTATTTGTGTTTATTTGCATTTGTTTTGGACATTAATAAATAACATCTCCTTTCTTGTCAGTTCATTTCCCGCCAAAATGCTGGTATCAAACCTTCTTCAGCCAGCATGTCAGCAGGAAAAAAGTCTTAATAAGAACAGTTTTTACTGGCTTCTTTCTGCTGCAGGAAAAACAGCAGCATGGAGGAAGTACTAGTATTCCACACTTCTGATGAGTATGTCATTGATCTCTGATACCTATATAAATATATCCACATGCACTTCCCCCCAACTAACACCAGTGACGTCTGCAGCAGGAGACCACACTAGAGAATGTGGCATTACACAACTCAAGGCCTTACAACTTTGTTTCTAATACAGGGTCTGCTGCTGACTGTTGGGTAGCCTTGGGAAAGTCTTGGTGCCTCCAGAGACCTTTTTGTTTTCGCAATTTACCTCTTCAGATCAAACTGCTGAAGGAAAGGAAGAGCTCTACTGTAGGATACTGACTAAGAGATCTCAATTTCAGCCCAGGATTCTATTCAGTACTGCAATGTAAACGATTACAGCAAATCTCTTCCAAGGGCCTGTTAAACTTGGCATTCACATGGAGGTACTTTTGTACACCCAAGTGGTACAGCACATAAAAATTACCTTTCCTCCAAACTATTTATTAGTCTTTTGGAAAGTCACAATACATGGTAAAGTACGTACTTACTTGTCTCTGGATGCCCACAGAATAAACCACAAAAAATGGCAAGAAATAAAGTCTTTATTCAAATGGTGACATCATCAATCAAATTTAATCTATATCCATTCAGAAGGTCAATTATCCAAATGTGTCTAATTTAGACTACGCCTGATGTAGGCAGCCCATCAATCATTTAAAGGGCAGCCTTGCTTTGCCTTTTTCTTTCCCTTTCTCTCATTCTTTTAAATCCACATCAAGTTTTACATTCTTTTGCTATTGTTATACTCCAGCTAATAAGACCTGTTTTACAAAGCCTTCACGACTTGAATTCTCTGACGTTCAAAAGAAAAAGAAAAATTCTTTGTAGGGTTCAGTGTCCGCAGATATGGCAAACAAATCAAGATTTCATTATTTCTCAACCATTTTCTTTGATGAAAACACCACAACAGATTCAGAAAAATGTTGACGTTACATTCAGAAAAAGACTAGACATAACATCAGACTATTATCATACTCATTTATATTGGCACTCAACTAGCATTAGTTGTGAAGGCAACAGGGCTAGCTGTCAAACATGCACAAATTGACAAGCTATTAGAATGCCAACTGGATGTACTCAATTAGAAAATTTACTCCAGCACTGAAAAAGCTTGCTTTTAAGATAAGGCAGAAATGTGGTGCGTGTTGACCGGGAAAAAAATGATAGAAAATTAATAAGCACAGACAGAAATTTATCTCTTTCTTTCTGCAAAAAAAGCTACAGACAGATTAACTCCAAAATATTAACTCTAAAAAAGGTAATATCAAAAATGAGTCCAAGAAAAACAGCTTGGGCAAGTCTATGCCATGGTTCTGCACCAGTGACCGACAAGCTCTGTGACCTTCTAGAAGCCACTTTGGGACCTTGCTTGTGGGACCCTTCAGCCTTTGACACTGACGTTTTCCCCCCAAGTACTGATTAAATATGGTTCTCATGTCAAGCAGAGCTGGGAGATTTAATAGCTCTGAAGACAGAACAGCATAAGACCCACAACCCAAACCTGGAACACCAGTTAACCCCCACCCAGACACATCTTGGCATTAAGTGACGCTATGCCTGCTTCTTTACTGCTCTTTCAGAGTGATACTTGTCTCCTCCACCAGCGAGGTGCTGAACTGCGGAGACGTACTTGGTCACCACTTCCTACCAGGGAGGTGCACAAAGCTCCGTATTTGGAATTGCAAACCAGAGTGCGGGGGCTGAAAGGTGAATCGGTAAAAGAGGATGAAGAGGTGTCAGGAATACAGGTACCCATATGGGAAAGGATGAAGACACAGAGGAAGAGGGAGGAACTGGAGAGGTGATTCTTGTAAAACTTTGGACTTACTGAAAGAACACATTTGAAGCCAGAACCCATTACCAGAAGCAAATCTGGAATTGTGCCACAGCCTCTAAAAACAGCACTCACCACCTGCCATCTCCTGTGCATGCAACAGGATCACTAATTAAAAAAACAAAAAAATACCTATGAAGAGTTCCAGGTACTCTCTTGACAGGCCATGAAATACCTTTCCTTTTCAGCCTACTTCCTTTTTAAGTTTTCCAGAGATATGGCTTCCATTTCTTTTTAGATATTAAGTGCCTTTTGGCTGGATTTTGTGAACAGAAATGCAGACTGGGTGAGTGAAGAACCTACTCAGCAGACTCCTCACCTGCATTAGGAAGGGCACATACCAAGCTAATTTCAGGATCAAAGTCTTACATTATAGCTCTTGCTGTTCGGAATTTTTTTGATGATATTCACTGCTCTTTGTTTTTTAAAAAATGTTTAGTTCCAGTTTTACTAAGATTAAATAACTATACTTGCTCCATCATGTTTACACCTTTTATAGACTTCAAAATGCTCAGCATGTCTCTCTTCCCAGGGAGTATGATTTTTTAACACTTCCCTATAACCCTTTCATCCCCTGTCTCCACTAGTTTTGATCCTTTCTTTTATTTATTTAGACACAGAAGTTTTACAGAGGGACAAAAATGAAGGCATTTATGCCAGGTCCAATTTATCAAAACCTACATGGGAATTATTTCAAAGGGTAGGAAATAAGTTTCCCTATTCACATATTTACCAAATGCAATCAAAATTCACCACCTACTTTAAAAAAAAAAAATCAACAAGGAAAAAAAAATAGTGAACACTTACTACCTCAGGGTGTGAAAGGTATGATAGAGCTTAAACTCTGCACTGGAGAATAGCGGCAAGATAAGGGAAGCTTACTTGAAACTGTTCTGATAAAAACGTGTATGAAACATCCATGGAAAACTAGCATGCATGATAGAAAAAACAGAATAAAAATTAATAGCAGATGGTGTTGGAACCTCTAAAGATTTCACTGCTGTGAGCTTGGAGTGACACCTTTTATGGGTGCCAGAGATAAGAATGTCCTAAATGGACTTCCCCCCATGAGTGACAATAATCATAAAGACATAGCATCTGCACCATCACGTTTTATTTCATGCCATTCAATTGGTTTTGGCTTTTTGCTGTTGGTCTTTTGAGGAAATCAGTTTCTATAGAAACAATTCTGTCACTGATGCAGCACATGAAAAGTTGTGTCAGTGAAAAGTTAGTTTACATACTATTTTGAAATCTGAAGGGTGGTTTGGGTAAGAAAAAAACCCACCAAAACAAGCTGTACTGAAATGTCTGTTATATCTGTGGCTGCACCAACTACCTTTACCCAGTGGACAGCCAGTGCTTCACTGCACTGTATGGAGAAACCTTTTCCCCCCCTCACTCTGCAGGCAGTCAGTTGCTGAGAAAGAACACTATCTCAAAAAATTTCCAACTCCAGTAGAATTTGGACCTCTCAGACACACTCCCAAAGGAAGGATTCTGTCTTGGCATCCCACCTTACACAAGAGAAGAGTCCTGCATTCAACAAGTTATCTGCTTTTGATCCTAAGTCTCAAGAACCACATCATCCCTGTCTCATCTCTTCCTGCTCGCTTTTCTGATCTGAATGAAATTACCCCAGTTGTTCTTGAAAGCTGTGAGACACCTTCTCTTGTCCTCCTGCTTAGATCTTCCAAGAAGTGCTGCCTCAGAACTGTTGTGACAATAGGAACCCTGTTGTGTTAGCAAGGGGCTGGAGCCCCAGTCTTCCACCAAGGCAGTGAGGAAATTTTAGTAACTTCTTGGTGGCCCTACTTTATTGTCCCTGCCATAGTCTGTGTCTGAAAACCGAAGATGTAAAAGTGCTATACAACTACAGTGACAAATACTATGTGGAAAATAAAACCAAAGAGGAATCTACAGTTTATGAAAACATACCCCACATTCCCAAACTGCCACAACACCAGCAAGCAATATTTGGCTTCAAAGTGCCCATAGTTACATGATTGCTGCTTAAGACTCTGTACACACGCATGTACATAACTGCATACATGCATTACCTGGACAAAAAAAAAAATCAGTTTAGTTCACTCTGCACAAGAAAGAACTGAGCAGGTAAGGACCTGATATGATTTTTAGTTAGATTAATGCAAAACAGCACTAACACTCCAGTACCAGGAGATTTATGACTAGTAGAAATATTTCACTGAGAGGAGAATCAGACCTTGATTGCTCATGGAAATAAATCTTTTCTCCTGCTATGACAGTTTTGAAATTTCATCGATAATTCTGAGAATAATTTTCAAATTTATTTTTTCAGTTAAATCTATAGCAGCACTGACCTTCAGTATCTCTAACGTTCAAAGAAAAGACACTTCCACTTCTGATTGACAGATCCATTGCAAATACAGTCTCAGCAGCTCCAGAGCAAACGTTGAGAAATGCAACCTCAGTGTCCTTAACTCATTCATTCTAACTTATTCAAGCAGTTTTTCCTCTGTCAAGAGAATCGCACGATTCAAGGTTCAGCCCTACAGAAAACAAGCAATCAGGAAACCACTCTCACATATGAAGTGATCTTAAGCATCACTGACAAAATAAAGCACATGTTCCTATAATATTCCAAATCAATAGGAAATGCATGCCTCCAAATCTCAAATTATCCTTCGTATTTACTAATTAGAGAACCCATAAGTAGTTTAGGTAAAATAGTAACTCTAAAAAAGTCTATTATACTTTAAAATAAACTCCAAGCTGTAAATCAGACAAGCCTCAACACAATGACTATGCAAGTTTGGTTGGCATAAGACAAACCTATTATGTTCATTCTGGAGAACTGTCCCATATAGAAACTGTACCTGACATCTTCATGTTGAACTATTAAGTTGAAAACAAAGATTGCACTTGATCACTTCTCAGCTCCTGGCCTGCTATGTGAAGCAGATTCAGCTGCAGGATGCTTTAACATCAGGCTTTTCTAACCCCACAGGAGCAGAGCTGGGACCTGCAGCTCCATTGCCAGGAACGAACAGAGCTTTCTACCACAAAAACTCCTTCCCTGGTGAGATCTTCCTTGGATCTTTCCAGTTTGAGATTCCAGAACTGACTCTGACAAACTAAGCACAACCTTTCTCAGCACAAATCTCATTTCTTTGATAAGCCAGCCCCCACGCAGACAACGTAGCACTGATATAAATGAAAACCAAAGCACACAAATGTCACAGCCCCTGTCCTGCACCTCCTCAGAGCAAGCTTCAAACCAACCCAAAACAGAAAAATACATCCAGGTTTCCCTATGGGCTAAGGATTAAGAAAGAAGCATGTGATACCGTTCACTTTAGTGAAAGGTACTCAAAATCACTTGGAGAATTGCTGTAAAACCTTTCCAGAACTGGAAAACATTGTTACAGCTTCAAGTGCCTTTTGCCTCAAACCCTTCAATGCCCTCTGTTACCTAAAATGTTAGATAATGCCTCAGTGCATTACTAAGTTAAAATCCCTAGTTCAGGGCTGAAAAGCTCTTGAATACACGAGCAAGATCAAAGCAGGTAAGCTCAATAAACTCTGTAGTCACTGTTTAGGCGCTTGAGGAGCATCACTTCCACAGCATGTTGGAAGTAATTTTCTCTGGTGACATGCTATGTTTTGTCTTACTGAACATTTAACCTCTAGATTTGGACAGCACACATTCGGCACGGGCACATTTCTTTAGGGAACACCAGAGTGGTTACTTCAAGTGACAGTTTTCTAATTATTCTGTCAAGCATCAATCCGTAAAGTTCCCAGTTCCTCAGCACCCTGACTGACAGGGCAATCAGTGCTTTACTTAAAGCCTCTAGAGCTGTTCTGTCCTGACAAATGCTTTTAAGAAAACCCCAACCAACCCCTCCTCCCCAGTGTTGAAAAGGAAGGGAATATTTGACTTCCAAAACAACTCCCCACTTTCTACAAATAGAGTTCTCCAAAGCAACCAAAAAGTTGCATTAGTGCATACAATGCAGCTGGGGAAAGAGGGAACAGGCTAAACCAGTACTGTCTTTTATATTCTAGTAATTCACTTCAGGTGTTTTATTTCAAAGCAAATCAGCTGATAGAAGTACATCAAAAACAGAGAAGCAACTGAGATAATGCAATCATTTTCACTAGGAAGTTTTCCTTCTCTTAAGAGAGGAAAAAAAAAATAAAACAAAATGCTTTCACAGCACTTTTAGCTCGATTTCAAGTTCCCCTGACATCTGATGAATAACATCTTCCTGTGTTGAGAGTGGTATTATGACTTCTCTTGGGGTCTTACAGCACCACGGACTGTAAGAAGTGGGAAAATGGGGGACTTTGATAAATTTTTAGCCCTGTACCAAGTTCAGGGAATAACACAAGCTATTTAGTAGTCACGACCATGAATTCCTAAATAACATGGAAGTACTTCATGCTCTTTACCTACTGTAAAGAGGTAAATTAACTGTGTAATTAAATTCAACACCAGGGCTAAGATTTTGACCAATACATTGGCACTGCAGTTAGACAAGGTTTGATTTATATGCCAAGATGCTGCACCTGAGAATTCAACAGTGGAATTGCTCTTCTTGACTTGCTGGGACAATCTTGTATTGGTATTGTTCAACTTAATACAATGAGAAGAACTCTCACGGTATAGAACAGCACCACTAATACCAGCATGCCATTAATACTAGTTTCTATTGTGATCAAATTTGTGTCAAAGTTGCTCCTTTGTTTTTTAAAGGTAAACTATGAATAATGCAGGTTTGGTGACTAGCTCCTGATCGCGAGCACTACTGAGTGCTCTATGGTAACACACACTGACTGAACTGAGCAAGACTAACAAATAAATGAAATATCAAGTCAAGTGTCAAACAAAGGGTGCAAGAGTACGGCACATTTGATCACTAATCAGAGTGAACTGCAGAAAATCTCTCTCTAGATTTAATGCTTAATTCTGTTTTTCTGAGGATATTAAATATGTAAATATATTCACGCACACAAAATTCATTTTTTCTTGGATCTGAGTCAAAACTCCCAGTACACAGACTACCTGTGATTTATGAAATGAAGAAAGGAAGCCTGTTCTAATCATACCTCAAATCTAGTCATAGGCAGCAATGGCTGCATAATTTTGGGGTTTTTTTATTGCTGGGCAGCCTAACACTAGATGATGTTTATATATAAATCACTACGCCCATCAACAATATCAAATGATTCATTTTCCTTAATGGACCAGATTCCTTTTGGAGGAGATTGTGCTGAACAACACACGTCCAGAAAGTAGTTTCACTGACCTCAACAGAAGCATTTGAAGATGGAAGCATCCTGCAGTACAAGAAAGAGCGCCAGAGTCGGGCCTGAACAAGGGACCAGTGGTAGGCCTGAAGGACTGAAGCTTATCTAAACCAGCACCATCCTCCAGGAGCTACTCATCTGACCTAATAATGAGTCAGTTCAGACAGCCAATCTATTTATGTTTATACAGGTTTAGTCTTCTGAAAGTGTAGCTCACTGACCTCATTCACTGCTGTGCCGGATGAGTGCGGGTGCAAATGGAGGGCAGGAAGGTGCAACCGTGGAGCACTATCTTTGGTACACTAAAACCGTCACAGACCTGATTCCTTGACAGAAGGGAATGGCAGAGCTGACTGCTGATCCTTCTTCCACTTGTATTAAGTTCTTGATAAGAAGCCTAAAATTGCAGTGGTCAGTAGGTCAGTAAGGGGAAATCTGTTCCACCAGCAGGGGGTAAGGCTGAACCCACCTGCTTGTCTTACAGAAGTGCAACAGACTTTTAAGCATTAAGGGAGTTAAGTGAATGTTGCTTAAATGTAGGTACCGTCTTTGCTTAAATTGCTTTTATTTTATCTTTTCAGTTCAATTACTTCACAGTTCGTGTGACTAAGTGAAAACAAAAATGTATTTGAAATTCTCTCTAAGTAATACACACAAAAACCTCAAAATAAAACTGTATAGGGCCCCATGGAAGTTTTGATTAAAGGCAAATCCTTCACAATTCAGAGAGTACATACTCAATCAATGGTTGAAGAGGAAAACCTCCGGGGAGCAGCAGGAACTAAACAATTCTGATAAGATTTCTGTGACTTTCCAGCAAATAGTAATTTGCTCTTTTATATTTCTTCAATGAGAAGTCAAGCATTGCGGTCCCAAACCTTTAAATCAAATGATTTGCTGGGCATCAGGCATTCAACTTTTACTACCTACTATAAAATATTGACTCTGGACATTCATTCATTTCTACCCAATAAATGATTCCTCTTTTTTTGCCAGTTACAGGCCTATAACAGTATTCTGGGAGGTTGACTTAATCAAGATTTAGTTAAGAAAAAAGAGATCCTCAGCATTTTCAAGTTTTAATCTTGTCTACACCACATAAGCGTGTATGTAATCTATTTTCTTAATGAGATGCCTCTACTCTTTTCCCTTATTATCACTATTAATTCCAATTCTACCATGCACAAGAGCCATCCATAGTTTTCATGAAGGCTTCTGTTGTAATCACAAAGTTGGCATTACTCTGTCAAAGGACAGAGCTTTTTGTTAACTTTTGCTTAACGACCTTCTCAGCTGTCTGTAAATACAGCTCAATCTGGCCAAGCTGGCACAATAGAGATTTCATTCCCTTTTCTGGTAAAGTGAATAATACTGGCTTACATGGTCAGCCCAAATGTCATCCACTCAGAACTGCGGTTTCATGGCACTGGTGGCAGGATTGCTGTGTTGCTTACACTGCGGCACTTCCAAGGTTCTTGGTCGGTGGAAGGCAGTGCTCTGCCATCACAACTACAGCTGGCTGCTCCTCTGCATTGACCAAATTGCTAGCAGCAACAGAGCACTCCTCCTCCCCCACGCTGACAGGGAATGTACATCTGGTGCTCTGCAGATCTTTTGGTTGCTCAGGCTTACCCTTAAATAATTAGAAATGGTTTCTAAAGTGCATCAACACCCAACGCTGCATATAAAAAAAGTTGTGCAAACGTGCACACAACTTGGGTAAGAGCAGCAATTGTATATGCATATGCAGATACCCACACATACACACTGCCATTTACACTTCACTGCAGGAAATTACATGTACAAAATTAAGAAAAAAAAATATAGTTTGCCTTTCCCCCTACTCATTTGATGAGTAAAATATGTATATAAGTGAAAAAGAATAGAAAAAGTTATTTTTATGCTATAGCAGAACATTCAAGGTGAAAATGGTATTGAATAAGCAGTGAATATTTCTTGCATTCAGAATATCTGAAATAGTACAGTACCTGCTCCGCTCCACCAAACATAAATTATACAACAATTTGCAACAAAAGTAAGGCTACCTTATTCTTGATCAACTCTAACTGCTTGAAAAAAATATTGTTAAAAATTTTTTATTTTCTTTTTCTGCTAAAAACCTCTGAATAATTTTGGGAATTTCAGTAAGATCTATTCAGTCAGACATTATCTCTCTGTTCTTCCACACACAGGCACTTATTTTCTTTTAGCTGGAAATTTCTAGGCCATTTGACTCAAAATGGTTGAACATTTTTCCATTAAAACAATGGATTAAAACCTAAGTTTTCAGCTTTTTTCATTAAGTCAGTCCTCTTCCCTTGAAGAAATACGCAGTCTTCCACCATTTGAAAGAAAAATCAACAGCTTCCATTAAAAAAACCCTCAGATTTTCAATTAAAACCCTTCAGTTAAAGCAACAAGTTTCTATTATCATTTAGGTACTACCATTGCAAAAAAATAGCTTGCAATTTCTGTTCTGCTTTACCACAGAGTCATGGGAAAATACTTGGGAATTGGGACCCACTTTTGTCTTGACAAGCAGAGGCTATACAGGATCCACGCTTTGTAACCTATGCCTCATGGCTATCTGCTGCCTTCTCCCGTACACAATCCCTTCCCTGGGCATTCAGCGCCAGAGGTAACTCCCTGCAATTCAATGAGAAGTACCAGCACCAGAATGAGGTACATAACCTTTTCCAGCTAATTTGTAAGTACACTTTACCCAATTAAAAAAAGACTATCTAATTTTGCTTATAGATTTGTAGGAATGAGTCAATCCTTGTTGGTAGAAGCTTGAATTATTAATTTCAGTTTTCACTAAACTGTCTGTCCACATTTTAGAAAGCGATCCATATTGTAATTTTAACACTGGAGAGGGAATGAGTTTCTTAAATACAGGTATTTAAGATTACTTTCTCATCCAGTGCTTTAGAAGGTACCCACGCAGCAAATGAAGGCTGGATTCTGTTGCATAAAGAGATGGAGAAGTAACACCCTCCAAGTTGTTACAAAAGGAAGGGAAATACAGGGGAGTGAAAATTTCCTGGTTTCTATTCACCAGAGTTAGAGAGAATCTACTATCGTGTTTGGGAGTGCAAAAGAAATGTGGATTTTTTTAGGATGGAGAGAAAAGTTTAAAAAACAAACCAACAAAAAAAATCCACAGGGAAACTATTTCCCCTGCCAAAGGTATTAGTTAGAACCCTAAAGAAAATTCAAAAAGTTAATTAAGCTCAGGGCTATACGTCAGGCTAAAGTCACTGAAAGATCAAGCGAACAAGATGTGTTTACTGTATCTGGCCTAAACAGCACATAATTATGTGGGGTTTTTTTCCTCAAAGATAGTTAGAATCATAGAACATTGAGTTTGAAGGGACCCATAAGGATCATCAAGTCTATGAAGATAACCACAAAATCCAGTACATTTGCAGAGAGAGTCCCCAGGTTTTTCCCAGCGTTTGCCTGATGTGGCTATTTCTGTGGACCACGTCCTTTACACCCTCATACTGCTTTACACAGTCTCTACGCACCACTATTCCCCACTCACGGTTGGAGCCATTGAAATCAGCTGAACTTCTGTGCAACTGAAGGAACCGTGGTTAGATGCCCACAGAACCTGTTTGGAATATTCGTCCTATTCCTCCATCCCCCAGACTACATACGTAAAAGAACTGGGGACTGGGAGATGGAATAACTCTTGCTTTCTGCAGACTATCAAAAATATGAGCACTAAGAGAGATAAGCTCTCTACTTTTAACACTACTCTAAAAAAACCACCTGATTTTAAAGACTGCCTAGGATGGCAAAATATTGAAGGGTACAACACAGATGACATTTTTTGAGACAGAAGTAATTTTCAACTTCCTATGAAAAATGGGGTTTTTTTATTAGATGATGAAACTAAACCTCTAGCAACAAGAGTAAGAACTACTCATTTGTGGTAGATGTGGACTTGATTTACCAAGTACTTAAGCACCCGACAAGCTTTAAAAGTGAATAGGCTCATTTATTTCAGCTTTACCCATCCACTCAGAATAATAGATAATAAAATATTAAAACTTGAAACAGGTTTGAATATTTTGTTGAACTGGAGCATGAATAATGAAGTTGTGAAATAATTCAGTCCTACCTGAAACAAAACAGAGATTCAAGGGAAAGAAATAGCTTTCTCCTCTTTCATTAAGCCGTATTTCAAATAATTTTTGTCTCCTTCAAAGCTCTTTCATCATTCTGTGCTCAGCTATGCAAATGAATGGATGAACACAGGCCAAGGAATATTTTTCTTATTCAAATATAAGTTAAATACGTTCTTCTGACTGCAAAGACAGACCGTATCCTGCTCCAAAACCAAAGTTCACATACTACAGAAAAATACATTCCCCACCTCAACACTGAAAAAAAAAAGGGGGGAGGGGGAGAGGAAGAAGAAAGGCATATACAGTGGAATACACAAAATATCACAAGATACACTGTACCTCAAAATCCCATTTCCACAGAAATGGGTGGATGTTCTGACAAATCTTTTTCTTAAAAGATGCCAATGAATTTAAAAGCTACATATTTGCCAGACCTGCACATTTTTCTTGACCACATCACTGTGCCAGTCATTTCAGATGACATATGGGATTAATAATAATAGGTTAGAACAAGATCACCTATCATAATCTATTTCCTATATTAGGATGCAAACCAGAGCAAAAGTGTCACAGCAGAAATGAGTGCAACATCTGTATTTATTCATGCAGTTCTCCCCTCTTCCCCAATAACCACATCACTGAACCTGACACTGTGGTATTAGGTCACTTTTTCAGCTTAGAGACAAAAACCTCATTTTATAAAACTGCTTCACATGCCCCATGCCTTTTTTTTTTCAAGTATAGACATCTCTTTACACTAAAAATCTTAGCAAGATCAGGTCCTTTATTATTCTGCTTTAAAAAATAACTTCGATGGGAAAACGCTCATTAATTTTGCCATGTTTCACCAGTGGATTTTTTTTCCCAAATTGAGTCTTATTCTTCAACTAACCTATGCTCTGTGTCCCTGTGCTCCATCCATCAAGGGTGCTTCTGAAATTATAAGTAAAACCAGTTGATATTCATTTCACTGTTAGAAGAAGAGCGAGTCTTACCCAGTACAAATGGCTAAAAGCACCTACTTGAAATATACAGTTCATCATCTAGGCCTGCTTCTATGAGGAACAGATGGACGTAAGGTGATTAAATTTTTTTATTCTGATGGAAAGAACAAATGCTTTCTTGGACAGCCATAACACCTCAAAACGCTTAAAAATAATGAGTATGAAAATGGGATTATCTCTACAGAAGAGTTTAACTAAGGACACCTACAACTTTTCTTTTAATATACTATTTCCTATCTAGATTATCAAATGATTTGTCTTTCAGTCTCCTGTAAGTATGCTAGATACATGATCTATAAATAGATTCATAATAAATCACTCATCTCGCCAAGATGAATTACCAAACTGAGATTCCTAAAATATCTTCCCTTTTTATCCTTACTAATTGTGAAATGAGTCATATACATTTTCAAAATTTAATCAATTTGTAAAGTACAGTAAAGGATTAAACACTTTTCTGATGTATTATGCATTTCATTTCCTTTTACTGGGCAATACTAAGACACACAAATGTAACTGCACATTATATTGCATGCACTGGATATGACACCATGCATTTGGCAGTTAGAGGTGATGCTGGCAAGGTTTTCAAGATGGAGATTTACTGCCTGTATCCGTCACTCTTCATTTTAGGCCCTGGTTTGGAGTGAGATGTTGATACCACTCTATAACCTTACAAGTGACATGTACTATCCCATAACCATTACCATGTACTTCTCTTGAACACTTGCCACCACAGGCTCAGCCATACTGGCTCATCAGTGGATACCTCAGAAAAGTCCAGGTTCTCCACTCCCAAGCACTAATTAACAAAGCAGCCAATAAAAAAAAAAACCAACCCTTTATCACTTTGATCATTAATCAAATGTTCCTCCAAACAAACAGGAAAATGCAACAAGCCTTGACCACGCAGCAGCTATCTCAAGATGGTGAGGCAGACTGTATTGCAAGGAAATGGAAACGTCTGCCCTCCTGTTCCCATTTTAGAAGGGATACCACTACAGAGAGGGTTATTGGCACACAAACCTTTCAGATGTCATCCAAACGTAACAGCTCAAATTCATTGTGGTTCTTCCACAAATTTTTCAGCATTTATCTTCTACAGAAACATTTGTGATTTTTCCTTATTCCAGCACAAAGGAGGCAATTACAAAATCTCTGCAAGTTTTCCTCCTTCTTCGTAAGTTCATTTTCATATCCCGTTTTTAAGTTTCATTATAGCCAAATTTAAAATGCCAAAAGGCATTCAACTTGTCAGTGCCTACAAATAATGGCAGATTCATGTTAAAATATATTTACATATCAATTACTCTAGGACTCAATACTACACATGCTCTTGAAAAATACATTACTCTTGATTATAAATCAAGACAATTCAATTATGCATTTTAAATGCATAATTGTCCTCACATTTTCATAAATATTGGCAATATGCTATCAGTCTCTAAAAATGCTTGAGTGAAAAGAAGGAATGCCTTTTCAATACTTTAAGTGCTCTAACAGATGACTAGTCATTTCACATTAATTCCTGCAAAACTGCAAAGACACATTAGAAGAAATCCTTGTTAAAGTTCTATTAGTCTATATTTTCTCACCAATGCAGCAATAATAAAAATGTAGGGAAACTCATAAATTACTCCTATAAACTCAAATCCTACGGTATCTATAAAAGAACTATGAGCTGCTCCAATACCCCTGGTTAAAGGTAAAGTATTTGTACAAATTTCTGAGGCAGAAAATACAATAAGCCTTTGTCAACTTCTCCCAGCTTTACAAGATGTTTCTGTGCTCTAATAGGTCTTTTCTACCTCTACAAATTGTCATCCCATGATAGTAATCTTAAACTTCGACAAGCTTCAAAAGCCAAGGCATTATTGCCCATATAAAATTACTAATCACAGCTTTAGGTTTAGGGCTGTTCTCTGAAAGAAGAAAAGAAACCTCCAGTCCATTCATCAGCCCCAAGGCAAGATCAACTCTTCCTGAAACACCCTGGGATAAATTTTTGTTTAGCTAGTTCTTAAAAACTTGCAGTGCTGGACAGCCTATAAGTTCCTAAAATAAACTGCTGTAGGACTCAACTACCTCTTCTGCTGGACAATTTTCAGAACAGCTAACCTAAATTTCTTTGCTGCATTTAAACCCTACCATTTCTTGCCTTACTGAGGCAGACACTGACATGCAACACTGGGCAGATTACCCAGGTTAACTGAAAGTTTCCTTCACCTTTCTGTGTCTGGTTCCTCTTTAAACCTTTGAGTCTTTTGTATATTTTAAATAAGAGAAAAGGTTGGTCTCTCCCTATGTGTTTACACACCCCCAAGGCAAAAGGGGTTCTCTACGTGCTATTAGGAGATAATACGAAGATGACATAGCAAGATCCAGCTTCCAAAAACTATGCAGTGTACTTGAATGATTAGATATTGTCTTACACAAATGTCAAAATTGCAACACAAAACAGGTTTATTCATTATGACTTTCTTTTTTAAAAATTAATACTTCACTTCTACAAAAACAATGCTGAGTACAAGACTGCCAGTAGGATAGGGCTCTGTAATAAGCAATGAAGGAACAGTGATAACTTTTATCATTTCCATAGCACTTAATTTCTTCAACAGACTATATGATTTTTGATCAGTGTTGAGAGCAGTCATCTGTGGTAGATGAGTATTATAACCCACAGTTCACACAGATAGGGGAAAAACAGAGCAGTCAAAGCCTGAACTTTCAAAAGCATCCACTAAATTCAAGTGTCACCATTTTCAGATACCCAACCGGAGCTATAAAGGGTGAGGCAGAGGTGTGAACACTGCACTGGCAGTTAGCACTCGTGGAACAGTATACTATAACACACGTTTTTCACTACAATGAACTCTTCAGCTACAGCTTTTAGAGTACTCAAAACAGCACATGATGCTTCACCCTCTTGTGTAAATCAGAAAAACATGGAAGGCGTAAAGACTTTTCATGCTGTGTAAAGAGCTGGGTAATGAAGTGTGTAAAGGGTGCATGATATTTGAATGAGAAAGCAAAAAAGATTTCTAATGACTATGTAAAAATAGGGCTCCTCTGCATTATCTGAAATGACATGCAATCTGACAATTCAAACAAATCCAGTGCTAACACTCTATTATATATCCATAACTGAATGCTATTTACATTTCATTTTTTTCTTCAACGTTATTCACACACAGACATAGGCTGCATGTGTGGTACAGAAGGTTATCTGATCCTACTGATTTATGGTTTCACATTATTGTAACACCAAGAAATCCACTAAAGACAGTTAGCCAGTTAAATGCAGAAAATGCGTGACAAACTATCCACAACCAGCCTATGCTCCAACTAGGATAAGGCTCACTATCACAGCAAGTGTGGCCATTTTTGTTTTTATATTTTTTAAAACCTCTACAGACTATTTTTTATGACTTTTAAAGCTTAATAGTCCCCTTCCCACTCCCCAAAGGAACCCCCGTCACTCTGCACAAAACTTCCAGGACTAACAGCAATAATAACCATTCTCATCAATGGGCAAAGGCAGCCCTAGAAGAAAATCAAACGAGTTGGTTCTTTGTTTCTGGATGTTGCCTTTGATGTTCAAGCTGCAACTCTTCCTCTTAGTCAAGACAGACTTGATAGTCTTGACTGATTGGCATGACTAATACTGCCACAGACATTCTGCAGATCACATTAAACAGCTGTGCAAACTGCCTGCACTCACATCTTGGCTGCCAAAATTATTTTTATTTTTATTTGATGTGATTATAAAGTCTCAGTGCCCAATCCTGGATCAGGAATGTCATGTGACAACATTCCCCTCCTCCTCCTCTTCCACTCTGTTTTCTGCCAGACTGTTTGAAATGATGCCTCAGTGGGCAGGAGGATGGCAATAATTGGTTGGGAACAAAACAGGCACCTGGCAACTCCTAGGAATCTCATCTGCCAAAACCCCTTTTTGGCTCAGGCCTGTAACCCAACAGTCAAACACCAGGCACAGACTCAATGAATAAGACAGATTTTTGCATAACTTCCAGGACAAAACCCTCGGCTATAGAGACAAGCCTAGTTAGAAACAATACTCTAAAGAGCCTTTTCCCCCTAAAACAGGGAGCAGGTCCTTGTTTAAAGTTTGTTTGGGATTTTTGCTGTGGGTTTTTTTTTTGCTTATTTGGGGTTTTTTGTTTTGTTTGGGTTGGAAGAGACATAGAGTTCCAACCCCCCTGCCATGGGCAGGGACACCTTCCACTAGACCAGGTTGCTCAAAGCCCCGTCCAGCCTGGTTTTGAACACTTCCAGGAATGGGGCATCCACAACTTCTCTGGGCAACCTATTCCAGCCCCTCACCACCCTCATCATGAAGAAGTTGTAGAGTGAGAGCAAACAGTCCAGGAACACACTGATATAGCAACTACACTCCAAATTGCCTGAACGTCTGCAGACTTTCTGAATTGTCCTAACTGAACTAGCTCACCCAATTCTGAATTAATTCACCCAAAATAAAGACCAAATAAATTATACAAGGCAACCTTATTTTTATTTCTGAAATCTGAGAAAAGAATATCCCAAATCTTTCCTCTTAGTATAATGTTATCCCTTCTGTTGCCACATAACGGACTGCAGTTTTAAGAAAACTAATACTAAAAATCCCTGAAGCCAAAAGGATAAACTGGTGATAAAAATGTCTTCTATAATAAGGATGGATAAACTGCATTACTTTCACACCAAGCACAGCTGGAAAAGAAGTGAATTGCAAAATTATGATTTAATGATACCCTCTTTCAGAATTCTGTTCACTGTCTCAGATGCCTGGAAAATAAAAGCCTCAAGACCTCTGCTTCACATGCAACTTAATGGCGAAACACACCAGTGCCATTACTTTTCCCATCACTAAGGTGGATGGAGAGATGAATCCAACAAAAGCAAACAGGCGAAGCAAAGTGATAGGAATAAGAATGCTTATTCCATATTAATAAAACAATAATTTGAACTAAAGAATAGCTGAAGAAAGAAAAAAAAAAATTAAGTTTTGCATGTGTTTGATATTAATTATTCTCTGGATATAAGTTAACAGATGTCAATATGGAATATTTTTTCCAGAGAGATATTTGTCAATCTGTCAATAGTATTTTGCTTTTATGACAAGCAAACACTTGTTAACAACAATTGATTTGGTAAGTCTTTAGTTCCATCATCAATGACAGGCTTCAAAAAAATGTTGTCAAAGGAGCTTTAGGAGGAAAAGGAGAAAAAGAACAACAAACAATTTTGGCCCTTAACTGCCTGTATTTCAGTGTTACTTTGTATTATGAGTCAACTGTTAAGTTCAGGGCTAAAGCCAGTCAATGGTAAAAGAAAGCTGCTTACAGCTTAGTTTGCTTTAATCATATTTCTGTATTTTAGCTCCTGTTAGGGAGACAGAACAACAAGGGAAAGGGATGGTGTATAGCCAAAATCCTGAGGAAAGACTATGTATAGCCCTACGTCTTGGTCATATCTCAAGAACACATACCATTTATGTCAGCATTAATGGGCAACTCTCCTATACCAGTACCCTATACATTATTTTTATTCTATTACGACAGCATGGGAAAAAAAGTAGAGGAAGTGACTTGCTTCAGGTTGTAGGTAAGATGCTCCTGGCCTTTGCCTGATTGTAGTCACTAAATACATCTCATCAAGAGCCTAGTCATTATGGGCTTTCATACTCACTAGGGTCTTCAAAAAACATGATTCAGCCAGCCTGAGAGCTGAAACTTTATGTTGACTCTCTCTGCAATGTGTATAAAAAAGCTGGGAGGCAAACCTGCATGAATTTAGAGTGTCAGATACGTGGAATGACTCCAGGCCGAAGCAGAGGGCAGAGATGGGAACCAAGCTTCAGCACCCTGGAGAGTAGATTTATTGACAAGGCTGTTTTTTTCAGCTTTAGCCTTTCCAAAACCTCATTGAATCCTACAAACAGTCATCATATGGTAAATATAACAGTCCAGGTCTACAGCATGAATAAAAACGAGCACTTGTTCAGCTTGGTAAGGATGTGAGAGTACTCAAGAATGAGAACTTCAGTGGGGATGGCTGAAGCAGCAATTCATACATGCAGGGTAGAGCCAAGCATCACTCAGAACCTCTGAAATACCTAAGGAAACATCTTGTATTTGACTGTCAGACAAAGAGAAGCAATGAAGCAGCCTGAACACCCAGAATCAAGCCATCTTCCCCTTTTCTGTTACTACCTGAACAGACAGAAGACTTCATTTTCTGCCAAAGCAGACCGTACTGGGTTTGTGTGGCAAGGTTTTGGTAGAAGCAGGGGTACAGTGGGGGCTTCTGTGAGAAGCTGCTAGAAGGTTCCCCCATGTCTGGGAGAGCCAATGCCGACCGTCTCCGAGATGGACCCGCCGCTGGTCAAGGCCAAGCCCGTCAGTGATGGTGGCAGTGCCTCTGGGATAACATAGGTGAGAAGAGGGGAAAAAAACTATGCAATTGAAGCTGAAGAGAGAAGTAAGAATATGTGAGAGGAACGACTCTGCAGACACCAAGGTCAGAGGGAAAGGAGATGCTCCAGGAGCTGCAGCAGAGATTCCCCTGCAGCCCATGGAGAAGACCATGGTGAAGCAGGCTGTTCCCCTGCAGCCCGTGGAGGTCCATGGTGGAGCAGATATCCACCTGCAGCCCATGGAGAAGACCATGGTGAAGCAGGCTGTTCCCCTGCAGCCCGTGGAGGTCCATGGTGGAGCAGATATCCACCTGCAGCCCGTGGAGGTCCATGGTGGAGCAGATATCCACCTGCAGCCCGTGGAGGTCCATGGTGGAGCAGATATCCACCTGCAGCCCGTGGAGGACCCTGGTGGGGAGCAGGTGGATNGATGCCTGAAGGAGGCTGTGACCCTGTGGGAAGCCCAGGCTGGAGAAGGCTTCTGACAGCACCTGTGGCCCCGTGGAAAAAGGAACCCAGGCTGGGGCAGGTTTGCTGGCAGGACTTGTGACCCCGCGGGGGACCCACGCTGGAGCAGTCTGTTCCTGAAGGGCTGCACCCCATGGAAGGGACCCACGCTGGAGCAGTCTGTTCCCGAAGGGCTGCACCCCATGGAAGGGACCCACGCTGGAGCAGTCTGTTCCCGAAGGGCTGCACCCCATGGAAGGGACCCGCGCTGGAGCAGCTTGTGAAGAACTGCAGCCCGTGGGAAGACCTCACATAGGAGAAGTTCATGGAGGACTATCTCCCATGGGAGGGACCCCACGCTGGAGCAGGGGAAGAGTGTGAGGAGTCCTCCCCCTGAGGAGGAAGGAGCAGCAGAGACAAGGTGTGATGGACTGACCGCAACCCCATTCCCCATCCACCTGCACCTCTGGCAGGTAGGAGGTAGAGAATTTGGGAGTAAAGCTGAGCCCGGGAAGAAGGGAGGGGTGGGAGGATGGTGTTTTAAGATTTGGTTTTAGTTCTTATTACCCTACTCTGATTTGATTGGTAATAAATTGAACTAATTTCCCCGAGTCTGTTTCTCTTGTGATGGTAACTGATGAATGATCTCTCCCTCTCCTTTTCTCGACCTGTGAGCCTTTCATTGTATTTTCTCTCCCCTGTCCAACTGAGGAGGGGAGTGACAGAGCAGCTTTGGTGGGCGCCTAGCATCCAGCCAAGGTCAAACCACCACACAGATGCAGAGCACAAGCTCATAGAAACAAGACAGGCAGGAAAGAGGAAAAGAAGAAGAAGAGAAAAAAGTCTGGAATTGCAATGACCTGTCTGACCTAGGAAGTATTGGATATGGCAGACTGCAAACAGGACCAGCACAGTATAAGAGGGTCACTGACTCCAGAGACAGCATTTCCATCCAAAAGCCAGTGGGTAACCTTTTGCAACAAAACAACCTTTTTTTTTTTTTTTTTTTTTTAAAGAATTATAGACACTGACAACAGCCAGATTAAACCAGCAGCAAAACAGCCAAGATCTTCATTTTTCTCAAAGACAATATCCCCAGCTTCACTAAATCAAATCATGGCATACCTGTATTTTTTTTTTTTTTTTGCTTTAATACAAAATAGACATTTTAAAGACAACTGAAGAGAGAAAAAGAGATCTATTTCGAAGTGCAGTTGAACATTTCCCTCTGGAAGATTTCTTCTCTTGCAATGTCCTTAACACTGCCAGCGTCATATTTCAGCGCAACTAAAAGACAGTGCTTCTCCATATTACAGCCCTGCAGACTTTTATTTCTGTTTGTTTGTTTAGTCGTTCCTCAGAGGCTTAATGTTGTTTGGAGAAATTTACAACAATTAATTGTCCCTCAAGTTGCCAAAAGCAAATTTTTATCTTCTCAAACAAGGTGGGAATCAGATGAAAGGTTACAGGGAAATGACTGACCAGATCCAAACAGTGAATGCTGCATTAGCCACAATGACTCCTGGGATTGAAAGCCTACTTTTAGTTACAAAAAGAGAGAATTCATTCAATTATCTTACTGTATATTAGTAACATAATGGACCTGATGTCTGAAGAGAGGAAATAAGAGTAATTTGCTATGTTTTCTGAACAGAATGAAATAAAACATGACATGTTTATTTTTTTAATAGCCAGTAAACTTATATTAATATTCAATTGCAGAGCATTAAGAAAAACAAGGGCTTTGATGTTAGGCTGGTATAACTGCTGGGCTGCTACAGTCTCCTATTATGTACTGGGATATCAAGATATCTTCACTAATCCTAATTTAATCTCGTACATATTCTTCATCAGTTCCCATTTAGAGAACTTTTTTACCTGATGTCGTGTGGAATTGAAACAGTATTGCTGATGGTCACAGTGACATAAAAGAAAGGCAAAATCAGTTAAATTGAACCGGCTGACAAGAAAGAGTTCAGAAGTGATTCACTTACACCTGCCAAGCCTCTCGAGTAGAAGAGCTGTGGTACGACTGGTCATGTGCAGGGCTCAGCTCAAAAGAACTAATGTCAATAACTGAAAAATGGGCGACAGCACAGATCTCAATAAAACGCACAATGTCTGTGGCCAACAATAACGTCACTTACAGATGCACATCCAAATCTGCTATGGACTACAATCCCTAGAGCAGATAGCGTTCAGAAGCACCCTCTTTCCCCTGCACCATACCAAATAACAGTCTAGTGGGACTCTAAGCAGTCATCCTCCTCCTTTTTCCTGGAGTGCAATAAAGAGAACAAAAGGGAAATGCAAGGGAGCTGTCCTGTGATTCTTCCTGCAAATGGAGAAAAAAATCAGAAAAGGCATTCAAAAGGAAGAGAGGAGGCAACAAATTAATGAAGAATGAGTTGTGTTGCATTTAGGCTAAAGCATTCTGCATCTTTTGCCAGTTAAAGCCAGGAACGGCACAGCTACAGCTGTGCATAGACACAAGCATAAATGACTGTTTCAGGTCCTTTCTATGCTTCCTTTTACTTTGCCCCGCTGTCTCAATTAGCATAGCTTCACTAGCCCTGGTGTAAGCAGCTAGCGTTAAGCAGTAATATATAAGCAGAATATACAATAAAAGAAAGATACATTTACAAGTCAAATGTTGGGCGTGCAGATGTTATATAGCTGAGAGCTACTGAAATGTCTTTTTGTTTTAAAATTGTTTAAACTCAGTATAATCACCAAAATTAATACCTGCTGTTTGTGCTGTAGCAAACAGAAGAACCTATTTAGCATAGTGATAATCATCAGCTAAGTTGTGTATCTAAGACTTTACTGCACCTGCTCCTCCAGCACTAATACAAGTTTCAGAACTAAATTACATTTCAGCCCCACCTTGACCATCACACATCTGCGTGCTTATGCACTGCAGAACAACTCAAACACACACAAACAAATCTTCGTGTAATGTCCTGAGAACAGCTAAAACTCGCACAAATGAAGACAAGCGTAACAGTGTCTACTAGCATCAGACAATGAAGGAAACTATCAGGTTTTCTAGCATGAATCTCAAGTCCCATCCTGCCTCCCTTTTGCCCCATGCAAGACATTTTGCTTCTCTACTTCTCCAGGTCTGTGTTCCTTCAGGCATGTTAATGACTTGAAGTTTATAAGATCACTAAGTAGACGGAGACAACCAGTTCTCTTCCTGTGGGTCTTGGGAACAACATAAACCTAGACCTCTGCAAACCAAAGGTCAGCATGACCCAGGTCTGTGGGAGTGCAAAAAGATCCAGGAAGAATGTTTTAAATATTGCAGATGACTCTTTTTAGTATAGTTGAGCCGTCAAGGTACCATGTGCCTTAAAAACATGCAAGGAGAGTTACAACTGCAAAGAGCTTACAATATGAAGTTGACCTGTTCTTATTTTGTACTGTAAATTTTCTTCCTGATTTTGCCTTGAAATTTCGCTGCAAACAATATCCTTCTCTATTTGAAAAGTCACAACATTTTGTCACTTACTGCTGCACAGGGTATACAAGTACAGTAATGCAATTTTCACAGGAATGTGGCATTTAGAGGAGCTAATATCACAGACAGAATGAACATGAGGAAATGGATAGAAGCACAGGAAAATGAGACAATGGAGATAAAGCCAGATCCACAAAAAGAAGCAAAATGTTGAAACCGGGACTTCAACAGAGATGCTTGGGTGCAGGAAATGGAAAAGATGATCAAAACCCTTCGACAGATTTTCATTAGTAACAAAAAAAAAAAAACAAAAACAAAACTACAGCAACTTCAGTTCTGGCTACACACAAAAGCATAACTCCGCGTTGGCAGGGATGGTCAGCTGGCACTGCTCCAGAGCCTACGCCTGATCAATATTCTCTCAGTAGATATTCTACTTCTGTCTGCAAAGGGGACCAATGACCTCAGCATGCTAACATGCATCTCTAGAAATAACTTCTACTCAATACACACAGACTAATGTCTTCTCCTGTTGTTCAAAAAGAAAAGAGCAACTGCACCTCCAACTGCAAAAGGAAGTGTTAGAACATACCAGGCTATGATTCCAGCCTGTGCATGTTAATTAAACACAGACTACTATCCTGCAGTGCAGAACCAGATATTTTAGAAAATTTGAGCTTAAAAGAGTACAAATCAGCCTTCAGTACTAGTTATTTGCTTAATTTACATTTTCTTTCTCACTCTACTGTGGCAGTACACTGTTAGGAATAATATTTTAAGTATCTAAAGCTCCCCACAAATTCCACTTTAGGAGCCAGATGTTCCAAGTTCAGCACTGCAATGCCCAGCATTATCACATCTGCATTTCTGTGCTGAACTGCCTTGAGAAAGCACCCACTCAAGACCTATGAAACCCAAGTGTGGATCAGGAACTGAAAGCCAGTCCAGCGGTTCACAGTGAAATCATTTTCCTCTAGGATCACCCTTCTAGTAACTTATCTTCGATGTTCACACTACTATCTGTATTTTTCAGCCATACTATTCATAGTTCTGTAACACAGCTGTATTGCTGCATGGGGAAGCTTCTGGTCCCAAAACCAACTTTTTTACCTTCGGATCAGCAGTCAGCAGCTTGAATGCTTGATATACTTGTGCTTCTTTCACGCCTCCACCGAGATCCAAGAAGTTGGCTGGCTTTCCACCATTCAAGGATATTATATCACATGTTGCCATTGCAAGTCCAGCGCCATTGACTGTAATTGTAAACACCAAGTGCTTACATTTCACATAAAAGTATATAAGATTTGCGAAAAGGCTTAAAATGTGTCAGCACAACCATGTAACATGGCTCAAAAATACTCATTTCTAAAAGGTCAGTACCTATTCAAGGATATTCAATGCAACAAATAATTCAAAATCTGGTGCATACACACCAACATTTAGATTTCTTTATGACTGCATCAGTTTTAGGACTTAGACATGCACCTTCCCTTAATCATGTATGAGCACTGGAATGGTAGTTGTGGAAATGCAAAAACGTCTGATTTAAAAAGGAGAGAAATAAAAACTTCTGGGAATAGTGATCATATCTCAAGACATGAAGGACAAATTGACTCCTTAAGCTCCCCTCCCATCATTCTGACAGCAGTAGATGATGCTTTGTATTACTGTAAAACAGACTGTATTTTGGGGACAGATACCAGATGCTCCTGAAACTGCCTTTTATTTTGTGTTTGCAACAGTCTAAAAGCATTCCCATGGGCACAAACATCCTCTAAGCTAGGAAAAGTAGATGTGAATTATTTTTTCCCACTAAGCCTTCTCCATCAGCTGTAATTCACCAGCAGTATCGAATACTAAAAAAAAATAAAAAAATATACTGCAATGTTGCCAATTATTGTTTGGGGGTTTTTTTTGTTTGGTTGGTTTTTTTTTGTTTGTTTCTTTGTTTTTTTATTTCTTTTCCTTTTTGTTTGTTTTTTTGTTGATTTTTTTTTTTTTTAAATTGAGAATAAAATCTCACTGTCACTTACTGAATCAACTGCAACATATTATCAGTACTGATATTTGTGGTTAGAGTACACAAAGCAATGTAAATACTGGACATTTTCTAAAACCAGTCATTTCATCAAGCTGAGATAAAATAACTAATTCAATTAGATGCATAATAAAATGTTGTACTGTCTAAAAGAATTTGTACAAAATGAGAATTACTTAGAGCAGAGCTGACGTTTTTACTTATCTCTTCTAAACACAAGAGCAATTTCTATTCTACAGAAACTTCAGGAAAATAAGAAACTGGTATTTTCCTTTTAACAATCAAGCAGCTTCTTTAACAGCTTTCCTTAAAGGGAATTGGAGTCCAATATTCATTTGTAAATAGGAATAGCATGTTTTCACACACACATTTTTGCAGTGCCTTCTGAGTAACACAGTCGTTTTTAAAAATTAATGATCAAATTTTGATGACTTTTCTTGTTTTGTTTTAATTACTGGAAAGACCAATTGCATCAGCTTAAAAATTCAGAATGTAGAAACGCCACAGGCTTCTCCCTTAGTCCATCTTCTCTCTGGCATCACACATGCCCCGCCTGTCTGCTGCTGTGGCCTTCATCACAGTTTCAACACAATTTTAGTTTCACTCCTGCAAGAACTAGTGGAAGGACAGACAACCTCAGCAAAATAGAGTGAAATACTGTCAAGGGTGGACTGAATGTCAGAATGTAAACAGAGTCTATACATTCAACAAGTATGAATTTGTCTTCAAACGCCTTTTTGGATTTATTTGTTCTTACCAAAGCAAGCAATATTTCCATCCAGTCCTATATATTTTAAGTCATATTTGGCAGCTTCATTCTCTATAGGCTCATTTTCAGACTTGTCATCCATGGCAAATATTTCTTTTTGCCTAAATTCTGCATTGTCATCGAAGTTTATCTTGGCATCAAAACAAACAACTAAAGAAAAAATATAAAACAACATATAGGCATTTAGAGATTACAGTTAGTCAGAGTTTCTGAAATACTACACCAACTACTACAGCAGGGAGGGGGAGAGGGTTGCTTAGGCACTGATGCTGCTTCCAGCACATGATCAGCTGAACTTCTAGCATTAGGTCCGGTAGAGAAGGGCAAGTTTGCCTCAAATCCTATATTGAGAAAAGGTACAGCAAGCGTCTCCACACTACACAGTCACGTGCCTTTGTCAAGGGTTGATCCTCTATGTTTGCTTTAAACAAAGTTCCCATAAGTTACGAAGGCACTTTTTATGATGTGGACAGGTGGTCTGCAGTAATTTCATAAGAGAACCCATTTCCAGTATTTTGCAAGTATGACAGATATAACAGGCAACAGGTTAGCAATCCAAAGCACTGTTTGGTAACATATTAATCTATAGTTGAGCAAGACAAAATGCCTTAGCCATATTTTTAGTTTATAATGTTACTGGCTATACACACATTATTTCCCTAAAGATCTAAGTTAAAACAGCTTTAAACCAATGTATGGTAGAAATGATCAAAAGATGACTTTTGAATAAAGAAAATTTAAAAAGTAAATACAAAACTTCTCATCAATGTCAACATCCACTATGGTTGTAAAAACAATGAAAAGTAGCTAAACCTGACTATATTAAATAGATACCAAAGACTAGCTAGTAGACATAATATTCACATAAAAACAAACAGTAAAAGAAATGCATGTAGAGTGAACTGGTTATTTGCCTATTTATTGACTTATTATTTCTATGGGTTTGCATAGGCAAACACCTCATTAGATTAAAATGTTCTAAGCAAATGTACTATGTACTTCACTACTAAGTAAATGTAAGACTATATACTTATTTCATGTAAGTATTTTATATATTACATTTTACTATTTAAGTAATGTGATTTATACTATATCCAGATTATAATTACTGACTGAACTATAAATTGGTTTCTCAGTGCAAACCAGTCAGATTTAAGTGCCTTTAAATGCTGCACCCAGAAAAATCAGATAGTTTTTCTTTCTGCTGTGTTTTGATCTATATTGCCATTGAAACGCATACATGGTATGTAGGCACCTGCTCATGAGCACTGTACACATCTCTACAACTAGAGGCCAATTACAATTAAAAAGACAATATTTAGTCCTTGATATAGATACCCATCAATTAAAAGAACTAATCACACAGTCTTTTTTGGTGCACAAATGCCTCTCTTTTTTAGTATACGATTGTTAATTTAGGAGAAAGTTTCTAAGCAAACAGCAAAACAAACACAGAAACAGGAGAGTCTCAATTTTGTGTCTTGATTTACATTGGGTTTTATTGTTTTGGATTGCTGATGTTGCTGAGGTTTTTGTGGTTTTTCTAAATACGTTTGATTTGTAACCAATACCAGATTAAATTAAAAAAGGATCAAATTTAGCTTCAGTGATTGCAGTTTCAGGAAACTATTACTGAGTGTTTGTGTATAATAAATCCCTCTTGGAAGAGCCTAGATCCTACCCAGTCAACCATCATGTGGGAACCTGCCAAAAGGAGAAATGTCTGAAGTTCATAATATACTTCTACTGTACTAGAGCCACTTTAATTTTTTTTTAACAATAAACTAAGACCCATACCATTTTTCAAGTTTTCAGTTCCTTAAACTGCTAAAACAACTCAAAGCTAGAGTAAAACTGCAGTTTCAGAGCTCTGTTTACCTTAGACATGAACATACTCAATGTCACATTAATAGAATCTCATTTCTACAGAACATTCATCTTTAACAAGGCCATGCTGTACAAAGTCGCAGGAAAAACACTTATTAATATTTATCAAGCCATTTTCACCATCAAAAGCGCATTGTTACATGCATGACATTATACAAATGAAATTTTCTTCTGAACAAATAAAGAAAGCTCCAACACTTATATTCATAGAGTATTTCTGTTGTTTTTGCTAGCAGTGTAGGATTTTTGTCATCTGCCAATTCAACAGCTTACACTGAGAGCAAACAAAACAAAAAACCCAAAGAAATTGGCAGTTATAGGCTTCTGACCCAATAGTGTTAAAGAATTTGCTACAAAATTAAACAAAAGGAAAATACATACAACGATGTATTTTCTTATGGAAATTCACACAAGTGAAAAACAAAAATCACAGCAAGAAATAAATCTATCTTAACCATTACTTTGACAGGAATAATGGTCTTTATACGCAGACTTATATTTTATCATTAGAAATAACTGCATTAAGCTACTCAAATGTTCTTCCATTTGTTTTATATTTATTCTTCTTTAAGACATTTCAGATGGAGAAACTGCTAGCAAAGAAGAAATAAGCACAGGAAGACTTCTATGTATGTCTGCTAGTAAGATGGCTTTCACAGCTTGAAACCCACTCTGTTTCTGCGCCTCAGCTTCCTGGATGTGAAACACATGGGGAAAAACCTCAGAGAAAACAGCATAAAAACTCCTACCATCCCTCAAATTAAGCCCTGCTCACTAAATATGCACAGTCACTCCAGAAAAGCTAAGTTGGCAACTTATCCAAATCAGCTCATTTTTTCCACAGTGCCACCACACAGTACTCTAGCAAAGATGCAAAGTTAGTACCACCATGGTTCTTTAGGACCACCAGTTTTGCTTCCTCTCATTCCCAACTGTCCTCTCCTTCACTTGTCCCTACTTGTCTACCGATTTCCCCTCTGTGTTGGTACCCAGCCAAATATGTCCTCAGCGCCTCAGCGATGCCCCTATTCTGTTATCTGACAGCGCTGTCTCTACCCTTCTCAACTCCTTCTTGGTGTCTATACACATCTACAGTGTCCACTCACTGATATCCAAGACATACTTAAAGATCGTCTTTGCAGGATTACACGGCTGAGATCATGTAGGTGCTCAGCTGGGGATTTTGTCCTTTGCTCTGCCAAAATAACAGAATAGTAAAGTGCTTCTAGTCACCTGAGCTCGTTTTGAACCAGCAAGTGTGAATATCAGAACAGCCTAGTCCTGGCACAAAGAGGTGAGCCTTGAGGTGAGCCTCAAGCTCATTCCTCTGCCTGACAGAAGGCAAATGTCATTGATGTCCCAATTTCTGACACCTGACTGAGCATAAGGACTACCGAGTACCTTCCATACTACCCTGCATTGTTAAGGTATCTCGATCAATTATTCTACTAAAAAAATTATTTTGAGGAAGGAAATTTTAGTTTTACAGTATCAGTGGTCTTGAACCCACAAAATAGACCTGGTAAGTACATCAGTCATAGCAGACCAACTTACTAATGAATTTGTTTTGGAGTGAACATCACAATCCATAGGGAAGTTCCAGCAGTGTTTGTTGTACCTACTTTAAAGGTCCCATTCATCCTCAAAAGGTCAAGTGTCAAGCATTGCACACTGATAGAACTTGAAAAATCCAGACCATTCATTTTACAAGGCCCTACTTCATTGTTCTGCTTTAACTTCACCATGTAACACAAAATGAAAATGTCCTTCTCAACTCATTCCCAACTGGTTTTAATGAAGCCAATGGATCTATTTAAATAGCAGGGAAAAACAACACTCTATTGGGTTCTGAATGCAATTTGTCCATTTCCATTTAAAATACAGGCTACAGCAAAACTACACTGGTCAACAGCAGGGCTTTTTGTCTCCTTCCCCCCCCGTACACATTTCACAAATTGCTTAAGAACCAATGGACCTAGAGTTAGTTGCTAAGAATTTGACTTACATTTATTAAGCTGAGTAAGGTTTATAATGCAGAAACTATTGATTCAATGTGCATGTTATTATGGTACTTCAAATGAGCTGGAAATCTGAGCACAGAGCACTGTGAAAGATTCTCAAATAAAGAGTTAAAGCATTTGGTGGAAATCATTCTCATGAGGTGAACTCTATCCAGAGAGCTAAAGGATTCTGGTGGCAAGAACATCAGAAAATGCAACCAAGGAGGATTCCAAAATGGCCAGAAAAAAAAAAGTTTTGAAAAGCAGAATGCATACATTTAGGTCATAAATATGTTCTTTTAATTTAGTTTAACCTGAAATCAGCTCATTATGTAAAAAAAAAAAATTGACCACACATTTGATCATTATTATTATTGTCTCTGAATTATCCTCATATACTTTCATATTCCTTTTTGTATTTGTTTTTAAAATATCAATTTACAATAGGGTGTTTTAGTGTCCCAGAGCCCATTTTATAACAAAGAGCAGCACTTTATAAGATGGGTTAATAAAATGGGGTGGTGCAGGATTTGTTTTACATCTTTTAGAGCTTTTTCAGAGTACATTACCAGCAGAATTTTCCTTTTAAGCTGTGGACAATTTTCTGCCAATTCTTTTGCATTTGGTTTGTTAATAAAAAGGGAAAAAGAAGGTTGGACAACTGGAAGAGACTGCATAGTTTCTAGCCACAATTCAGCTTTTGAATTCCTGACCAACTGAGCCAAAAATAAGGATTTTTAGTGAAAAGCTGTTTACTTTACAAACTAGCTGTGGGCACATAAAAAGTATTTTTTAAATGTTAATTCTTTCAAATGGTACTGACTCCTATGAGGAGCTTATGGTCTTAACTGACATAGCAGTGATCTTTTTCCAAAAGTCTCCAGAACTGCAATTAAGCTGCCACATTCCTAATGTCTGTTAAAATAGGTAAAAGCTTTCTCTTTCCATTTTCTAATTTCCACTTTAATGTGTACGTATATCTTATAAAGTTGGTTGAAAACTGGAATTGTCTTTCTTGAGTGTTCTTTATCAATGTTTGTCAAGAAACACCCACCAGCACATCCCAATGTCAAAGACACCTCTCAAATCATAAATGGTGTTATAGGTAGGGCCTCTACTATAAAGTCACTTGTGCTTGTGAACCGCAGCCTTTGATACTGAAGTCTCAGCTAGCTCCCCCCAAGCTCTACAACTTTTCACCTTTATTTAAATTAAGGAGAAGATATAAAAAGGGAGGGGGCATGAACACCATAAAATATTGGCATTATGAATGAATGCAAGGGCAAAAATGGTCTGCCATCAAATGAAACAGTGAGGTCATAACTCTGATCCATTTGGGTCAGCCCTACTCTATTTCAGGATACCACAGGCATCTTTGGTCCCTCTGCTGTCCCAGTTAATTGGACAAAAATGACAAATGGAAAGAAGGGTTTCAGCTGGAAAACCAACTAGTAGAGTGACATGAAAGCTAACCCAGCTCCTTTTATTTACCCTATACCTTCTTAGCCCTGTATTCATGGTGGAAGCAGATCAATTACCCTTTTTCTTCCCAAAGAACATAGCTCATTTCTCCTGTGCTCTAGCAGGTTGCACAGTCATGCACCTATGATTTTAACTTATCTATATGTTTACAAATGTAAAATAACAAGTTTCTTTCTGCACAACCTCAGGAATTCTAGCAACATTAACAAAAAATATCGAAGACAAAACAAAACCAAGAAAAAAACAACTTTGTACAAAGAGCAGAAGAGCAGAAAATATTGCTGTTTCTCACCAAGCGTAACATGTAGATGCCGATACTTTTGGTATTTGGATGAAATAACAAAAGGTATTGAAATGTAAAATCTGCCATGGGAATATTTATGAATGTTGCTTAAATTATATTACAAAATTAAATTAATGCAAAGCTGCTGCTACCAGCCTTCTATGCAATTTAATTTATAGTTTGCATAAATAAAGAATTATAATGCATTCATTTGTTTCCTTCAGTTTCTTACCTTGCCCTTCTGGAGTTTCACCAAAGGGATTCACTTCAACCTGAGTGGCATCAATNGAAAAATAAAAGTTAATGTTTTCAAGGCAAAGGTAAACCATTATTGATTATTTTTAATGTATTAAATTGCACACTAGCTCTAGATAATTACTGCTTTTATTTCTGTTTTCTTAATTGTATTTATATAGTATTTAAAATTGCTATAATGCAGCATTATGGTACTGCATCACATTCAGTAAATGTGCATTTAAAGACTACACAAACTGGAGATTTTCTACAAAATAAACAGCACGATTACTATGACAAGTTTAATTTGGAAAGTGCCTAACAGTTTATAATGACATATTCTCCAGTATGCTGAGATCTAACTTGCATTCACGTTAATCAGTCTAAATTCAGAAACCATAAAGCAGTATGTGCACATTAGTGACTTTAGAAAAAATATACATTTCTCCTTCCTACATCAGTCTGAAATGTTTCCTTGAAGAAATTATGTCAGAAGCATGCTTGTTTACTCTTTACAAGATACTCTTGCTTGTTCCTTATTGTTCCTTATCATCTATCTCTGTGACTGGTTCTGTGGCCGCAAGTATTGTGGCTGACTACTGACTTCCAAGTCTTTTGTTCTTATAACATTCTTCCATTAATAGAACAACTTAAACAGCAGCAACATGAACATGCATAAAAAAGCCCTTTGGTTCATTACACACTGACAACCTATTAGCTGAAATAGCAGATGAAGTGCACTAATAAAGAGCCATTCAAATTTGTTCCTTCATTACTGATCAGTTAACTGAAGTACACAAACCGAAAATATTTGGAACCTCTCCTAAAAAGCGAAGTGAATGAGAACAAAAAACTATAAGTCAGCTTTCTACCATGTCATTCATAAGAAAGAAAACATTACCACTGGAAAGACTCAACCCCAATACTGCACTACATCAGGAAGAACATGGTGAGGGATGTTCCTATCTCCCTCTACTCAGTGCTGGCAAGGCTGCACCTGGAAGGCCGTGTCCAGTTTTGGGACCAACGTGTCTAAAACTCTTTAAAGAGTTACAGTTTGGAAGCAGTATACAAATTGCTTATGAAGTCTTTCTTGCTCAAAAGTCATCAGCTGAAGCACTCTCAGTGATGTTGACTTTAAAAAAATTATCAGTTATAAATCTGCACCCACCAAGGCAGCAGTTTCATTGGTATGGACACTCTGGTTGACAAAATATCCTAATATCACATGGGTAAGGCTATCAGCAGTGACACTAGGGAGGAAGTCCCCTGCTGTGCAGTGCCACATGGATTCTGGGCAACCTGAAAAGCTGTTGTTGCCCCTGTACACTGCTGTAATTTTAACAGATCACCAGAATTGCTTAATTTGATTAAGCGCGGCTCCATCTTTTGGTACCTCTCTGAATCAGGCAGCTTAACGTCAACATTTCTCTTTCTCAAAGTACTGAGCCGCTTCAGGGCAAAGCATAAAACCCCAACCCAGAAATAGCAAATGTACAAGTAAATACTAGGATTTGTCTGAATAAAAGCTATGTCCCTATGCTTCAGTAAATTCCTTTGAATTCATAGCACAAGGAAAGAAATGCATTCACTGCAGCATTATTTAAATGTATTGTTGAAAAGTCCATATATTGCTGTTAATTATTAAGTACCAGAACTCTTCAAGGGTTGAAAGGTTCTATATAATCATTCCTCCTCATTAGATATACAACTAAGTCTTCAAATGTGTGTTAATCAACATAATGATTATGCATTTGTTAATTGCACAGCTGGGATAAAAAATAAGTAAAACTGCTGAATTAAAAAATAAAGGAGTTCTACAAAAATGACAGTTTGATACTATAGAAAATAAACAGGCAAAAGTAGCTTAAACAAGCTTTTTCTTCTCTGCAAAAAGGCAAAATATCTTGCATATTTATGTACAATATGGAATTCTAATATATATATAAACGATACTGAAAAGATGGCAGACTTTTGGGTCTGAGTTGAAGTTTGAAAAAAGAAAAAAAAAGGTTTCAACTGCACAGAGAGATACACTTTTACTTCTCCCCGTATTAAGGGTCAAAATTTCCAAAAAAACTCTACCCATGTAATTCACTGACCTCCAATGGAATTCCAATGAAAGCAGAAGAATCCCACATGGTGTAACAGCACGTTGTCATCAATTGCTTCAAAGACCAGTGACTTTCACTTTGGAACAATAAGGACCTTATTCAAATTGCTAAAGCCTGATGACAATAATATAGGTGCAATTTAATATTTAAAAATGTCAAAACGGTCCTGATCTAATGGATACTTAGTCTTTTACGTCTATTTGGATAGCATTTATTGAATTGCTGGGCAAAAATGTCTTCAGTAAAAAGTGAGGGAGTAGAGTCAAGTTACCTGCTGTTGCAAAGGTCCTTTGAATCCCAAATTTTTTGCCATCTGCAATGCCTGATGATCCTTTATACCTTCAAAAATATCTATTTCCTCCTGTAACAATAACGTGCATAAATATAACTAAATATTCAATCTGAATGGAGATTTATAACTTCAAAAGGAAAACACTTAGTATACATTTGCAAATTAGTAATTAAAGCATGGCTGTTTGCCAAAGTTCTCTAAGACTGAGTCTATAGCAGCTGCCTATAGGGTATGTTATAATTACCACACCAACTATGAAACAGTCCTTCCAAAAAATATAATTCTTCAGGGTGGCATGCTGACAAGACAATGTGACACCAGTTTTCACTTTTAATTACTGTACAGATGGCGTTGACAAATATTTAGTCTGTTAATTTTTATGACAACTTCTGGAATACTTTCAAGGCAATGGTGTCACTGCCCCGTAACACTGTGAAGTTTATATAATTTTAAAATGCACATTAAATATTTTTACAATTTTTTTGAATAATTATACTTGATTGTATCAATTACTTTCCCAGATGAATAGCTTGTCTACTCATTATCATGCCAGAGTAACAAAAAAAAAAAATACTTAAACATAGTCATCGTTAAGAAAGCAGCTACAACAGTTGTATTTCAGATGCAAGAGTCATCCAGGTACAAAGAAATAATTAACAACTCTGTCAATTAGAAAAAAAACAACCACAGAAACAATAACCATATTGGCACTGACCCACTTGTGAAAACACTGTACCTTCCTGAAAATGGAACTCACTCATTTAACATTTCAGATATTAAGTTTAACATATCGTGTAACAGCCAGCTTTAAACTCTTTTTCTAAATTGAGCTGGAGGCACAAACACTAACAAAATCAGATGTTAAACATGATTCATTCATCTACCAGATGACAGGTCTGATCTCCTATTTGGTGACACACAATTTTTATGGTTCTTATTGTCTTCGTTCCATATATGGAAGAAGGAAAAATAGAAGGAGAAAGGGGGTGAAAATGTTCTTTGGGACAATTGACAAGGAAAATCTGTAATTGAAATTATTATTTTAATACCTTAAAGATACTTTCTGGGCTAGTAACTGCAACTTCCTCTATGTCAACACCACCCTCTGGACTACCAACCATAACAGGTCCATTGCAGGCTCTGTCCATCAAAATTGCGAAGTATGTTTCCCTGGAAATATTCAGTGC
>WEKW01007639.1:15635-46657 GCA_013389905.1 Sula dactylatra | reverse complement strand
AAACCCTCGGAGTAACAATTTTCAAGGGATGCACTAAGAAATACAACTATGCTTATCAGGAAAAAAATCTGAAGAAATCACAAAACTTCTTCCTTTGAAGTGCCTGAATCTTTCTTTAAGGTGGTTTTGCAAATGTAACCCCTAACAGTAGAGATGAACAGAAAGCTTTTATACTCTGCTTTTCAGCCATTTTTTTGATTTCTGGTTTCTTTGGAGGTATAGACTTGCACAGTAAGCTTACTGATAACCGTCTGGCTTTCTTTAATTACCCTTTGCATCTTCTTTAGAAATAGCCCAAGGACCATCACAGCTGTGAGACAGCATGTTGAAAGCTCTCTTCTAGTCATTCCTGTGACACTGTCTCCTGTGTTTACTAATAACCTAGGTGGAACAAATGCGACATAAAGACTCCCGCATTAAATTAATGAATGAGATTCTGGGTGGCATAAAGGTGCTGAAGCTGTATGCTTGGGAACCATCGTTTTCAGAAAAAGTGTTGGAGATACGAAAGAATGAGCTGCGAGTTTTGAAAAAATCTGCCTATCTCAATTCTTTGTCTACCTTTGCATGGATCAGCGCACCATTCCTGGTAAATTGAATTTGCGTGACTTTCTAAGCTCTACAAGTACATCCTTGAAGGATAAGTGTGAGGCTTTCTGCTTGCTAACTGTACGTAGGAATAAAATGTAAATACTTTTTAAAAAAATTATTCACATGCTTTGAAGCAAAGTTCCCTGTTCTCTAGAGCCTTTTTGTTAATCGGTATTAAAGTATTTCTTGATAAATCCTGCCAGTGGAAGCTGGGAATAGCTGTCATGGGAGAATTTCGAACCACTTCAAAGTACTTCCCATAACAAATTGAAGCTAGAATTTGAAACCTCAGAGATATTTGTGAATAGCAAAAATAGGAAGAAAAAATTTTAATTGAGTCAGTCAGGACAACGTCTGTCTTGCTCTCATTTCTACCTTTCACGTTACAGTGCTCTGCCTGTTTTCGTGGGAGAGGGGGTTGTTAAATTATTCTACAACCTAAAAAAAGATTGATTTAATGTAAAAAATAAAGCCCAAATGATACCTTGCCAATTCTGAAATAAGTTTTCCTCAATTTTCTCTTTCCTTCTATTTTCAACTTCATTGCACCACAATCCCTTTTGCAGAAAGGGTTTTGGTGAATAAAAACATTCAGATAAGCGCTTTGTCAAAAATATTCCTAGCCAGCTGTTCTTGAGATCAAAGGCCCAACCCTGCAGAAATATTCTTAATGGCCTCAAGATCCTGCCTCTTTCATGTTTCCTTAAAGTTAATGCACTTCCTTAAATACACATTCCCGTTCCCGCTTACCGTTAGTTTACTGCATAGGATGGTCCCTCCACAGTGGATGGTCCCTGTCATACAGCGAACCAGCAAATAACTTGGATTTTGTTCCCTTTGCTACTGATCAGTAAGTCTTGTTTACTTAGCCTGCAGTTTACAATGGGAAAATTTGGTTGGGTGGAGTTGGAAATGCAGCCAAACCGCAGCCAGATAACCGCTTCTGTCTTTTATTTACCCAAGTTCTGTAGTTCACCTCTTGAATCTCCTAGTTCAACTAAATGTAGCCATTAGTAATCTGAAAGTTATTTTATTTCGTGTGCCCTTTTTTTATCAACTTGTTCATAGCACTTGTCATTTGTAAAGCATGTTGAAAAGGTCAGAACCAAAGAATTTGCCCGATTTTGTTGTTGATACTTTTATTTCAAAGAAGCCTATCGGGCTTAACTGCTTTTTAAAATGTCAAAATATTACAAACGTCTCGCAGTAAACTCACTTTCTGGCTTTCAGGTTGCATTGACGACATTTGCTGTATACGTCTCGGTGGATGAGAAGAATATCCTGGATGCAGAAAAGGCTTTTGTCTCCCTTTCCTTGTTTAATATCTTAAAGTTTCCCCTCAATATGCTTCCACAAGTCATTAGCAACATCGCGCAGGTAAGGAGGATCTGGTGCATAAGTTGGTTTGAACAACTTGAACAAAAAGAACGCCAGATGTCCCTGGTTTCTGGAATGCGGAGAACCCTTGCATCTGCCTGTTCTTTCTTTCTAATATCCTTTATCTACTGCTGCCCTGTATTGGAAAGCCTGACATCTTCTGAGTAAGCTTGTCTGTGTGAATTTTGCTTCACTCTGAACTCAGCTTGGTCTGAGAAATTTCACAGTTAAAAGCTTGAATTTCAGCATAAGACTGATTGCAGGGAAAGAATGAGTCACTGTTCAGGAAGCTCATGGGGTGAAAGCTTAAGCCATTCTGCATGCTTTCTTTTTCAGCAATAAGAGCATTAAGTCCCCATTAAAAGAATGATAAAATAACACCACGCTCTTTTCTTAGACAAGCGTTTCCCTAAAGAGAATTCAGCAGTTCCTGAGTCATGATGAGCTTGATCCAAATTGTGTGGAAACAAAAGTGATTGCACCAGGTAAAGACATCAGCATTTTTCTAAACTATGCTAATACAACAAGCACCTTGGATTTCTTTTGGACTGGTTGAGTTATGAAAAAAATCAAAAAGAAAATAACAATAATCTTGGTTTTAAAAAAAAAAAAAAGGAAGCTGCTGCTTTGAAAAGTATGTGTGTGTTTGTTCAGGCTATGTGGAAATTACAAAAGTTTCTGGATATATTTTTGAGCTTTGAGCTGAGTGGTTGGGCCTGAGTTTGCATCTGCAATGTATCGGACACTAACAGCATTGAATAATGAAGTGCATCCACTGACTAGGGACAGCAAGACCTGCTCAAACGTTTTGCACTGTACAAATGCTCAGGAAGATTATAAACAATTTTGATTATTTTTTCTGTTGGAATCAGTATCCCAAGATGAATGAGTAAACGAAGAGGTCTCAACAAAAAAAAGTGTTTTCTCATGTAATGCATTCTGGTGATACCGTGGTTTGAAACCTCTCTCATGTGTGATGCTGTAGACAGAGGGGAAGCAGGGATGGCTGTGTGGCTGTCATGCGATTACTGTTATACACCAGGAGGCAAAGAAAGCCTGCAGATCTGTAACTTGTTAGTGTGGCAAGCAAAAAGCTGCACAGAGGCAAACTTAATCTCTGGTATGTCAAAGTCAACAGCATGCAGTGGTCTCCTACTGACTTGAAAGTGGTTTCTTAAGTAAAGTTGTGCTAACAGTTGCACGGGGATTCGGAGCAGCGAATGCTGGGACCAGCCACACCGAGGCAGGGTGAAGCAGGACAGCTTTTCAGCTCCATAGGTCTGTAAGCTCACAGTCTATAGCTTAAGCTGCTATCAGTTATTTTCACTCTGAACAAGCCTGTCTTGTGACCCACAGTCATGAGACTGTGCTTCCCATGCCAGTAGAAAAGGGAACTGCAGTGTACATGAAGCACCCATAAATAAAGATTCCTCTACCAGTCTCTCAGCCGTCCTATTCTGTGTAATACTTTTTCTGCCTTCTCTACTGTTGTGTTTTTGTCATACAGGCCATGCCGTCAGTGTAACAAATGCGACGTTCAGCTGGGGAAAGGAGCTTAAGCCATCTTTGAAAGAGTAAGATTTCTTTATGCAATTGCAATACAACATCTACCTGGTTTCTGGTTCCTGGGAGGTCTGCTTGGAAGATGTGTGGTAGTATCTGCAGGCTTACTTCTGGAAAAGGTCGTTTCCACACATCCCATATGTGCATCTCTTCTGCCTTTAAAACATCGAGCTAATCCTCATGCCTCATAGTATTTACAGAACAGTGCTGTAAGGCTTTAACTCCACAGCGACTAGCATAAAATAGTTACCTATTAAAAGACAGACTTTTTTTTTTTTCTAACTGAAGCATTGGACAAATCATATTGACCTGATGGATTATGAGGACAGGTGAGATGTCCGGGTTTGGACTTGGACGTGCGAACACTGGTCTGCTCTTTTTAGAGTCTCGTGCCAGACTCATCCCTGTGGCTGTACGTGGGCCATTTCCAGACTGTGGAGGTGCATGTTTTGCTCATTTGCCTATTTGCATGAACACAAACAAAAATTGCCTGGAAGCGTATCCTTCCTTACGTTATGCTTTGTTGTCAGATCAAAATCACAGAAGCCTGATAAGTATTCTTAGAATTCTCAGTCCAAGGAGCTCGTGCTGCTGTGCTGAGTGTATTATGTTAACAAGTTGTACATGGATAACCTGCAAGCAAGAGTTCAAAGGAGCCAGTTTGGTTCAGGGAACCAAATCTGCAGTCGGGTTGACTTCAGTGTTGTGGGGTTTATTTCAGAAAGAGCCATGCATCTCCAGCTCAAATCGCTAGCCACCTAGGCCTAAAAAGTACCCGGTGACTTCCTAAAGTAGCATGAAGGCAAAACCCAGCTAGAGGGAAAGAATAATGGAAAAAAAATTGTAGTGCTTTTGAGTTTTCCTGCTTTGCGTGTTGGGGGTTTTTTTGTTTGCTTGTTTTTGTTGTTGTTGTTGTTTTTTGGTTTTTTTTAAAAAAACACACACAAAACAAAAACCTCTTTGCAGTGTGCAAAACATCAACTACCTGCTTGGTAAGACTCTGCTTAAGAATTAGAGCCCTAGTTCTGCATCACGATCTGTGCAAACGGAAGTTAGGCTTGATTTCATTAGTGAAAGACACTTTGATGGCAAGGAGACTGTGTCCATCAGTCATTTCTGTATCTGTTCACCTTCAAAACCAGGACCTAAAGCAGTACCTTTAAGAACATAGTGGGGGAAATGGTGAAGAATCCAGCCAGGCTGAGGTCAGGCTGATTTGTCACTGGGTGTTTCAGCCCTGGTTTGAAGACCCATAATGTCTTTAGTAAACTAATGTTTAATTAATTTCCAGCCTGTTTCCTCCACAGTATAAATCTGTTGGTCCCCAGTGGTGCTTTGGTTGCCATTGTTGGCCATGTTGGCTGTGGGAAGTCTTCTCTGGTGTCTGCTCTCCTGGGTGAAATGGAAAAGCTGGAGGGAGAAGTGGCTGTGAAGGTTGGTATTGTTTACGATGCCATTTAACAAAGGTATGAAAATGTGCTGCTTATGCCTGCCACTGCTTATAATGTACATCAGGCTGGAAAGGGAATTCTGTTTGCTCCTGTGCCAGCTTGTCTGCGTGTTACCTGTTCAGTTGTGTTTTATATGAAATGACTTTCCAGATTCTATCAACTGTACATCGGCAATTAGCACACATATGTGTATAATGTGAATGTGTATCAAACAGGAGCTGTATCTACGTGCTGCAGATTTTAATCACAGTTTTAAGCATGAATTGCTGCTTGTTACAAGTCAGAGGTTTCCTTTCTCCCGCCTTGTTCTAGGGTTCTGTTGCTTATGTGCCTCAACAAGCCTGGATCCAGAATGCCTCGCTGAAAGATAACATTTTGTTTGGGCAAGCTCCTAACGAACAAAAATACCAAAATGTCCTGGAGGCCTGTGCTTTAAAAACTGACCTGGAAGTGCTGCCAGGAGGAGATAAGACTGAGATAGGAGAGAAGGTAATTTTTTTTTTTTCAAGTGAGACCTGCTTGGTGATACCTATTCTGTCCAGCTAAAGAGGGAATGCTGTAAAGTCAGCCCTTGATTTGGTTTGATCTTTACGATGGCATCCCTGCTACAATCAACACTGAAAGGTATGGGGCGGTTTTGTGAAAGGCAGTTGGACTTAAACTTGTTCCTAACTTTAAGCATGTGTTTGTACGGTGATGCGTAATTGCGCATCTAGCCCTGGAAGATCAGAGCATCCTCCATTTGCTGTCCAATTGTAAAGGTGCATCTGTCCACAATACTTTAAGTCCTTCCTTTTCCTGTAGGGATAAAAAGGAGGGAACATATGGTGTGCATCAAGTGAAAAAGTGATATGATCATCCCTTAGCACCTCATTTTAATGAGAAACTTTTACATCTGTGATTACCAGCGAAGACTTTTTTCATAAGCCACCAAATTTGAGATGGTTATCGTGAAGTGGGGTGGATATGTGGATTTGTATAGAAGATGAGAGATGTGGAAGGTATTCCAGGTGCCACAGCCCTGCTTTGAATGTTTGCATTTTACATCTTGGTTGATGCCCTTCCTTTTTATAGTTCTGCATTTTAACAGCTCCCTTTAGGAGCTTATTAAGCAAGAGGCTTATTCCATCTCCAGATTGCTGGGTGAGTGGAAGTTTGGCAGTGAACAAACAGATTTAGAGGCGTTCTGTTCCTGTCTCTGGCTCAGAGTGAGTTATTCTCTTCAGCGTCTCATGTTTCAATTTAGCATCCGTGTGTTTGGCTGGGTGAGAGGCTTAAAAAGTCATAGCTGTTGTTGGAACTGAGTTGCGTGATATGTTTTGTTCTCTCCTCTTTCCCTTCAGGGCATCAACCTCTCAGGTGGCCAGAGGCAGCGAGTGAGCCTCGCTCGTGCAGTGTACAGCAACTCTGACATTTACCTATTAGATGATCCTCTTTCTGCTGTGGACTCACATGTTGCAAAGCACATCTTTGACAAAGTTATTGGTCCAGATGGGGTACTTAAAGGAAAAGTAAGCTGGCATTTAGATCCTCTTAAAAATGCACACACTCAGAAACACTGATGGGTAACAGAAAAGCTATTTCACCACCGAGGCTTGAGTGCTGAATCATTCCTGAATTTCTGTGTTTAATTGGCAATGTGGACACCTTTTCCCCCACAGCACAGACTCTGCAGTGAGCTGCTATTTAGGCATGCCCAGAAGTGATGTGATCTAGTCAGAACATGTAGAGGCAGAAACCTGGCCTGTCTTTTAAAATCCCTACTATGAGATCTCCAAAAACAAGACATTTGCAGAAACTTGTAAAGGTTGTCAGCTTAGTATGGCTTGTTGTTACTCGGAGGCAGTGTAGTGTGGAAGTTGTAACAGCTTACTGATTTTACAGAGGTCTTTGGCAATATGTGACCCAATTGCAATCTTTTTTCTTTCCCTTCTGCTCCTGTTATGACCTCCTCAGACTATGTCAGAGCTCAAAAGGGAAGGGCTGCAAAGAAAATCAGCATTAGGGAAAGGGGGAATGATGATTCAGTTAATTTACTTCCTTCTGTGGTTATATCAGTATGCGGTAGGAAGCATAGTAAGTTCATGTAGGTATTTCCAAGCTAACAAGGACAGTGTATTTCCCCTGGCATTTCACCTTGATGTGGTAATTCACTCCCTGTCCCAAAAATGTGGTAGTATTTGGCTTGCTGAGTAATGTTAGTCCCCACAGGGACAACTGAGATATGTGTGTTTTCTCTTTTTCCCCTATCCAGACCCGAATTCTGGTGACCCATGGCATCAGCTTCCTGCCTCAGGTAGACCATATAGTTGTCCTGGTAGATGGCAAAATCTCTGAAATGGGATCTTACCAAGACCTTCTGAAGCAAAACAAGGCCTTTGCAGAATTCCTGCGAAATTATGCGCTTGATGAAGACATCGAAGAGGATGAACCAACAAGTACAGTATTGTTTTTTCTTAAAACATGTCTTTTTTTCTGTCAACCAGATTACAGATATTTTCTCTGTATAAAGCATCCCCTACTTCTTCATGACAACCAGGCATTTGCCTTTCTGCACTACCATGAAAATTACTGGCTGTGGCCAGGTCTGTATTATTGATAAATGTTTTCACAAGCTTCTTTCAAAATTCCATGTGCTTTGTCCTAGAAAAAAGCAATTCTTGTGTTAGAAATTATTTTAAAGTTGGGAATTCATTTTACAATTAGCAAGGTCAAGCTCAGCAGGAAAATGGAGTAGCCAAGAACAAACTGGGCTTGCTGTCAAAGGGGCTACCCAGAGCCTGGTATCTTTTTTCTCTGTTTTGTTGTTTTTTTCGTATAGCAAAGTTCAAATGATGTTTTAATCTTAGGTTACTTTTCAGCTGGGTTTGATTCTGATAAAATGATGCAAGATTAAAGCATTTTGGTAAATGTTTCCTCTGTGTGACAGTGTTCCCACGCTCTTTGGTTGCAGCACTGCTTCTCTCCAGGCAGGCAGAGAGGAACATGCATGACATCTTCTAGCGACAGCAGAGTTGCAGTAGTTCCTGACATGACTCCCGCATCCCAAGATCATGCCTAGAGCATGCCCTATAAGTGAATTTAGCTAGAACCAACTATAACACTATTGCTTAACATTTCTGATGCACTAAAGGAATGTGATGTAAATGCATTTGGCAGCCAACCTGCCTGACAAGATCTTTGCAATTTAGCTATGAGAAGTGATGCACAGAAGGGATGTGAGCAAAACTATGGGGGAGTTTATGCACTATGATTTTCCTGCTGTGGTCGTCTTTTTCATGACTCTTGCTTTATATAGCCACCCTTTTCTGTCCTTTTTGCTTTATTCAGCAGAAAATCTGAGGTGTGATCTTGTCTTGCAGTGGTGGAGGAGGAAGAAGTCCTGCTAGCTGAAGACACCCTCAGCATCCACACTGATCTGGCAGATAACGAACCAGTGACGAATGAGGTCCGCAAACAGTTTCTGAGGTAAACATGAGGTTCATATGTTTATAGTCTGTATTTGGGGTGAAACACATCTGAAAGATTTTAGTCACATACTGCTTCTCACTCTGGGCTTTATTTTCCTTAGTTTCCTCCTATAAATAAATTGGTTTAGTGTCCTTTTGAAAATAAATGTGAAAGAACAGGCAAAGAAGACCAAACATCTATTCCTGCAATCATCTTTCTAATCTGAACTGAACCAATTTCTCAAAGCAACTCTCTGGTTCTCGGGTAACACCACTGTACGTATTTACCCACACAACGCTAAGCTGCTGCCAGTTGCGTGATAAATAAACCCTTTGCATTGTGCCTTTCCATTGGGGGTCTTGGAAATCATTAAAAGTTTACGTAACCATACCCGTAGCTGCTGTCCAGCTACTGTTGATGTGAAAACAGAGCAGCTCGGGGGTTAGCTTTGAAATGTCTGTCTAGCGATAAAGCCTCTAAAGGCCTTTAGCAAAGAGCCCTGGCCCTGCCACAGCCTTCGTTAGGAGCTATGTTTCTGGCATCACTGAACATCCAGAGGGGTGGTGCAAGCACCCATAGCTGTGAGTGAGGCTGGCATGGGAGCTCAGCAGAAGAGCTGGGAATAAGTCCAGTCTGCTGCGTCCCAATCTTGCCTTAGCATTGCTACAATATGCCCTTTTTCTCCTAATGACTCTCTTGTTTTGACTAGGCAACTTAGTGTAATATCTTCTGAGGGAGGAGAATGTCCCAACAAAATGTCAACGAAACGAAGAGTCTGTGAAAAGAAGCCAGCAGAGCCTCCTCGGCCAAGAAAAAATCCTAACGAGAAACTTATTCAGGATGAAACTACTGAAACGGGAACGGTATGGTTTGATTCCCCACTCCCTTTTTTCTACTTTTTTTTTCTCTGTTTGAAAAAATAATTTTTATTTTTACATTTGATCCAGTTCTGTTAAATGTGTTGTATAAATTATGACTGCAGGTTATAAGCATTAATCTGGTGGCCACTGATCATTCAAATTTGGGATTTTGGCAGAGCTTTCTTTACCTGGCAAGGGCTATGTACTTAGGGAAAGAAGGGGGGGGGGGGGGGGGAATAAATCCCTTCCAGCTTCTGCCACAGTCACCTGATACCACGTAGCACTGCACGCCGACAGCCCTGTCTTTGCACTGCAGAGCTTTCAGCGCTGTTGGTCTTTAAAGTGTTTGGCTGCCGCTGAGTCCAGCTGCAGCGCTGGCTATTTGATGAACCGCAGCAGTGGGTTATACAAGCCAGCTGGTTTCTCTGTGCCAGCGGATCTGTTCTAAGCGATACCCACCACCCCATCTTGGAGAGCGTTTTATTCCTGTAGATACAAAAGGAGCTGTACTCTCCCCGAGCAGGGCCAAGGAGGGAAATGGGAACAGGGGAAAACAGAAGAGAAGGGAAAAAAAGAGAAGATGGGAATACAAAAGTGAAAGAAAGGAGCAGCGGATGGAATAGGAGCAGGGAGGTTTTGTTAAAGAAAGCCCCTTCTGTCCACTTCAGAAGGCTCAGTGTGTCCTGTTTGGTCTGATGTACATGGTCCCATGGCACAGACATGTAATTAACTGTTTCTGTGGATTATTTTAGCTTCCAAAGTCCCTAGTCAACAACACTTGTTCTTTTAATTATTCCTCCTTACGCTTTTTTTAGAGACCGAGTTTTGTCCTGAGTCCCTGTCTCTTTTTGCTTCTCTGCCTTTTTGCACTACCTTAGAGATAGCATCTTTACTTTTTGCCACAAGCATCATCTGTTATGTTCCTGTTGGGGTGTGCTAGTATTTGGTACCTCACTGAAGCTGCTGAGTGGAGGCATATTCAGCACTTTTCCTTAAATAGGCCATTTAAAGTAGTCCTGAGCTTGATATGCCTGCCAAGTCCATTCTTTTGCCTGAAAAACCTGGCTCCTGTTCTTGCTACCCATCTCTTGCTGTTATTTGATTGGCCTCTTTTCTTTTTTATTTTATTTTTTTTTTCTGGCATAGTCTTAAAAACTAAAACCCCACAAAACTAATAAAATACAGTCCCTCAAAATGGAGGAAAAGAGTATTTCAGAGAAGTTTCTGACTCGTTTTGAAAGCCATCGTCCTGATGCGGAGCTCAGGCAGATGAACTGTTCTCTGTGGTACGTTAGAGTTTGGGCAGTTTTGAATTTAGCAGTTCCTTTGATGAAGGATTTTTTTCTCCTCTTCTGTCTAAACTCCTCATTATGTAAGTTGTACAAACCAGCTTTGGTGTGTGATTTTTGCAGGTAAAGCTAACGGTGTTCTGGCAATATGTGAAGGCTGTCAGCCCTGTCATTTCTTTAGTGATATGTTTCCTATATTGCTGTCAAAATGCTGCTGCCATTGGGGCCAATGTGTGGCTCAGTGACTGGACCAACGAGCCGGTGATAAACGGGACTCAGCACAACACAGCCATGCGAATCGGAGTCTACGCTGCCTTGGGCCTCTTGCAGGGTGAGACTAGATAAAAATCATGATGTCTCAATGTTTAGTAGAGGACTTAGGTGGGAAAGCCTCGGCATCAGTTGCTGGTTGCCCAAAATTATCCCCCAAATCCTATCCTAAGCAAGGGAAGTAACGTAACCTGGAGTCTGAGCTCAGCCCAACACTTTTAATTTTGTTGTGAAGCCCGTGGAGGGGGTTGAAGAGGTGACACAGAAGCTGGAGAGAGGTAAGTTGGAGAGAAAACATGAAAACTTAGGTGCAGAAGAGACCGAGTTGTAGCATTAGGACTTCATGGAGGCTTGCGGAAAGCAGAGGGAAGCTGGTTGTGCATCTGTCTTATGTGGACAGCGTGGTGAAATCCTGCAGGACATGTTCCTGTGCCTTAGGCAGCAGCGACCGCAATGCCGTAGCGCTAATGTGCGTGGTAAGCGAGGGGTGGACGGGGAATGTAGTAAAGGAAAAAAAGCTTCTAGCACAAGAGAAACTGCTGGGAGTCAAAGAGCTGTGAATTGGGAACATCATGTTCACTGGTTAACACATCTCCTCTTCACCTGTTAGGCCTCATAGTACTCATCTGCTCCTTTACCCTGGCCATGGGAGGCATTAACGCAGCCCGGACACTCCACGCTGCCCTGCTGGAGAACAAATTTCACACCCCGCAGTCCTTCTACGACACCACCCCAACTGGCCGAATCATCAACCGCTTTTCGAAGGACATCTATGTGATCGATGAAGTAATCCCACCCACCATCTTGATGTTCCTCGGAACATTCTTCACCTCCTTATCGACGATGATTGTAATTATAGCAAGTACTCCGCTCTTCGCTGTGGTTATAGTTCCACTTGCAATTCTGTACTTCTTTGTTCAGGTAACTGGAAAAATATCTGACTACCATTGCAATGACTCTTATTCCATTGTTCGTGTTTCTTTTTAGGAAAAACAACAGGAATTTGGGGAAAAATTGAAATATCTGAAGTAACTACATGTTTGTGTAAACAAAACATTATTTCTCTCAGATAAAGAAACGTCCTGTGAGATGTGGTCAGGAAATCAATAGGCATAAGCTTTTTTTGCTTTTAAGTAACACAAATAAGCCTACTGCTAGAGACAGAGCTGCAGTGCACTTCAATATCTTGATGTGTGTATATATTTGACGTATTGACAAGGTTTTAAGGCAGTGAGGAGTTAAAATGTTGAAAATAAAAAGCATCAATTTTATTGACTCCTGAGCCAAAATGAAGCCTATTTTATAGACCATAACTAGAGACCTGATAATGGAGGTGCACATTCCTGTTTCTTTTTCTTGGAATATGAGGCTCCTACAAATGGATTCATTTTGTTAGGCTCTATTAACTAAATCTAAAGCGACATAGATAAATTCAGCTTACAGTCTGTAGCAATTGCAGTTAACCAATACTCTGTTGTGGAATGAAGCAAAGAAAACTTTCTTGAAATGCTTCTTAATTACAGAGAATACTTTGGAGGGTTGAAGTGCATCAGTAGCAATCTCCTTTAAATCCTCAACCTAAAAATTCTTTGCTGTTAATGAAAAGAGAAAGTATTTCATGTACCCTTCAATTTTCTCCAAAAAAATGGCAGCGATTCTACGTAGCTACCTCCCGCCAGCTGAAGCGTCTGGAGTCTGTGAGCAGATCTCCCATCTACTCACACTTCTCAGAAACAGTATCAGGGGCCAGTGTCATCAGAGCCTATAGAAGAGTGAAGTCCTTCGTAGACATCAGTGATCTGAAGGTGGATGAAAATCAGAGGAGTTACTATCCTGGCATAGTATCAAACAGGTAAAAAGGCACATAACTTCTTGCTTCCACTTCGATAATCCTGTGTTTGCATAACTGGTCCAAGCAACCATTTGCCACTCTGCTTATGTCTGCCTTTTTTCCAGGTGGCTGGGTGTTCGAGTTGAATTTGTGGGGAACTGTATTGTCCTTTTTGCTGCCCTTTTTGCTGTGATTGGTAAAAACAGCCTGAACGCTGGCTTGGTAGGACTTTCAGTATCTTACGCATTACAGGTATGTATTACAGCTTTCTTTTCATTGATGGGATTGCATTTTTGTAGATGGTATGGATATATTAGCAATATCTTAAGTGCTTGTTAAAGCTGAAGTTAATAAAGAGATAATAAAAATGAATTGTGGGGCATCTGGAAACAGTAGAGATTTACACTGAATGCCGACAGGCCATCAGCAAGGTCACGTGCAGTAGGACTTCAGGGCGCTCTGGTAGCATCAAGGTTGTGCTGCACCCTGGTACCCCAGCGGCGGCACGCAGGAAGCTCAGGAAGTGTCAGGTGCACCCACCAAGAACAGGTCATTTGAGCAGCGTGGGCTTCACATGTCCCGCATCGTACCTGCTCCGTGGTACGTTGCTGTGTCCGGGTAGTCACAGGCAGATCAGTAGGATTCATAAATCTGAATGAAGATAAACTGTACTCACCCAAGCTGTGGACAGTTTAGCAGATTTAATGGTCTTACTCTTGCCAGAAGCTTTCTAGATACCACAAGTGTGCAGGATTGCTGTTAGCAGTTCTCCAGTGAGACCCATGACTAGGGGAATGGCTTCCAACCAACTTTTTTGAGAAGGTCGTTTGTTAAATTACCATGGGAGGCGTATGCTTCTTCACCTGAGCACCTGATTGCCTATAGACTTCTTGTCCCAGTAACTGTACTGATGTCAGTGCAACGGTAATTATTCCATTTGCGATATTAATGCGAATCCATGTCTTAATAGCAGTGTCTGCTATTGTTGTTGTTGTTATCAAATCTGTTGTTCCTCTGTGGGTGATATTTTGTTCCTTGTCTCCTCCGAGGTGACCTTGTCTCTGAATTGGATGGTCCGAATGACTTCTGAACTTGAAACTAACATTGTGGCTGTTGAAAGAATAAAAGAGTATTCAGAAACTGAAACAGAGGTCAGCTACCAAGCGTCAAGCATGCTCACCACAAGCGTGGCAAAATTTTAATGCACACATTTACATGGTCTTTCTTTAGACCCTTGAGAGAGAGCTCCTGCTCTGAGAGTGTTGTCATTTAACCTGAACAAATGTCACGCTCTGAACTGTAATTTATGCTATCGCAGCTCCAAATTATTACTGCCATCATGCAGCCTGTGCTTAGCATCTCATTTTCTGCTACTGCGAGTGGCTATAGCACAACAGAAATGAGTTTCACCGTCAGAATATTGCTCCCACGGGGTTCGAAGTGTTGGATGCATAGTCCTACCTGCATAGATGGTGCTGTGATCCTGCTAGTGAGCACAGCTGCAGTACCATTATCAGGCTATGCACATGTTTCCAATGGTATTTCGATTTAATCAGCTTAATCAGTCCTCGTCTCCCATAAGAGAAGAACATCTCTAGGATTGCCGAATCCAAGAAAATCATCCAATCACCTACCTTTGCTGCCAAAGACTTCTAAAGGTGGCAGATGGAGCTATGCTGGGAAGTCTGCTGCTCTGTGGACACGCTGGGTTTCGTTAGCCCTGTGTACCTGATGGGAGACTAAGGATTAGGAAATGGAGGATCTGAGGAGAGCTGCCGTGCACGGTTCTGGAGATCAAGTATTTAATCTGGAAGCTAAAAGGAAGCTAGACAAGATGCATGATACATGTTATAAGCCAGAGCTTGAACTGGCATGAAACAGGCAGTGTTCTAGTAAAGTTAATGGAAAAAATGTAAATTTATATCCATTGAGGATTTGACCCTACGTGCTCAGACTTTTTTTCCTGTAAACTTCACAACAAAGACCAAAATGGATGGACACTTAGGAACCCATGTTTTTTCCCCATTACTATAAATTTATTTGATAATGGAGATTTGAATTATCAGATGTATTTCTAGTAACCCACAAATGTTAGTGTTTGTATCTGAGTTGGAATTATTTTTTCTTAAATCTATATGAGGCATTTCTGACTTCTGTTTTCCTTAGGCTCCCTGGATCATTGAGGGCAAGAGTCCCCCGGAAGACTGGCCATCCAAGGGAGAGCTGGAGTTTGTGAATTATTCAGTGAGGTACAGGAAGGGCCTGGATCTAGTGCTGAAGGGTCTAAACCTCCAAGTGCACGGTGGAGAAAAGGTGAGTTACCAGCTCTGTGTCTTTGCTAGAACTGTGCTCTGGGCCTCCAGTGACAACCATGGAGTAGAGGACAGGGGTCTACAAGCACTCTCGCCCCACTGGTGGAGACCTACTCAAGCTGGCATTGCAGGAGCCAGCAGTGACAACCAGGCTGTCGGTGCGCCAGCATCCTCCGGGCTGGAAGCAGTAGGACCACTTGCATGGGACTTTCTGGACTTTCCAAGTTAGGCTGGCAACAGGCTACCGGAAACACCACGTAGGAGGCACCAGCACAAGTGAGAAGAATTCAGTGACAAGGATGCTTTTCTGAAGCAGTGCAGATGGCAGAAGGAGTTCCAGCTTTTTCTACTCTCTGGCTTACCCTGCGAAATTTTTGGCATGGAAGGAAATTATGTTCTTTGTTTCCTTAATCAGGAAATTGTCTTTGTTCTGAGAGATTCGTTTCTTCATGCTTCAATAGAAAGTTCTGGGTTTTGCGTGCTGGTGACAGAACAATTAGCATGGGAAAGTCCTCCGCTTAACAGGCTGTTATTAAAAGAGAATTGTCCTTATGCTAAGCTGATGGGATGACAGCTGCCTTCTGGAATGGAGATACATGTGCTTACCGGAAAGTCTGAATTGCCCTCTGGAAAGCCTTTATTTCTTGTCCTCGAGTGATTGGACTCCTAGCATGGGTAGTCCAGCTAATCACCCAAAGTTACGTAGGATGGCTCTAGGCCTAGGTACACATTTATATGCAATGTCATTCAAATTACAGGAACGGCAATACATGCATTACGACGTGTGACACGGGTTTCTAGGGAAGGATGGTTACATTCTCTCTGAGATTCAGATCTTGTGTCAAACCTCTTGGAGGAATCCTGGAGGTTTGGTTGGGGTTTTTTGCTTGGGTTTTGGTTTGGTTTTAACTATATGCTTTGTTGTTAAACCTGCAATTTGTTGTAGATTGGAATTGTTGGCAGAACCGGAGCAGGGAAGTCCTCCATGACGCTCTGTCTCTTTAGGATCCTGGAAGCTGTAAAAGGGGAAATTAAAATCGATGGTGTGAAAATTTCAGAGATTGGTCTCCATGACCTTCGATCGAGGCTAACAATTATTCCTCAGGTACTGTTTCCGTGTATCACAGTAAAGGAGGGATCTCTAACAGCTTAACTAACCATAAAAAATGGTTTATCCACAGAGGAAAATGCTTCGTTACACTCAGAAAATTGTTTCAGAAAACCAATCTATTTATGCTTTAAGTGGTCCTGTCCTGCCACCATATAAGCTGATGCTGGGTGGTAAAACAAGACTTAGGATAAACCATCCTTACAGTTGGAACTTGAGTTTTAAGTGTGTATAACGTAATGTATTTTCAGAGTAGATGGGATTGGGAGGTGGCCCACCTGCAATGCAATGGAGACTTCGAAGCAGTAACTCATAATATCAGTCCTTAAAACAGCTAAAGCACTTGTCTAATGAAAGTTGGGTTTATATGCAGGATCCTGTTCTCTTTTCTGGAACACTGAGGATGAACCTGGATCCATTTAATAAGTATTCCGATGAAGAAATTTGGAAAGCTCTTGAACTGTCTCATTTGAAAAGGTTTGTCAGCAGTCAGCCATCCATGTTGGACTACGAATGCTCAGAAGGTGGAGAAAATCTTAGGTAAGGAATGCTTGGACTAGAAACATAAGACTGAGCTTTCATTCAGCTGTAGCAGTGAGTAACGCTTGAGCGCAGGTTTACGTTCTAGTCTGTTGTGTCTGAAGTGATTTAGCCACCTATTCCTGTTTTAAGAAAACCACTAAGGCTCAACCGTTTGCCTGCTGTTTGGCCTCTGGCACGCATGATCTGATTCTTCTTTGCTGCTGGGAAGGATTTCTCCCAAACCAAAATCCGGTCTTATCAGTAAAGAAAGAAGCCTCAGGATGACGGGGTATTAGGGATAGGCAGCCCCTTAAACATGGTTTGGTGGGAAGGGAAATGCAATGATAACGTATGTAACTGCTGAGCTGAGTAAGAGTCCACTGCCTAAACTGACACTTTAGCAATGTTTATTTTCCATTATTATTTGGAAGACCCATGAAGACGTGAAGGAGCATGACAAAATGCCACGCTTTGATGTGCTGCATTGGCTGGGGAGGCTGTGGTGTAACCAGGTCCTGTATGTGATGAATGTTCAGCTCCTTCCTCGTCCCGCAGAGACAGAGGCTGTGCCTGGGGTGCTGTTGTGGCAGGGGAGGAGGCGTGGGCTGCCCAGATTTTTTTTTTTTTTTGATGGTAGAAAGGACTTACAGCCTCAGATCTTTTTTTTTTTTTTTTTTTTTTTTTTTTTTTTTTTTTTTTTTTCCTTTTTCCTTTCTTTTCCTTTCCTTTTTTTTTTTTTTTAAGGTTGCATATGCTCAGTGTTGTTGCAACCATGTGTGTTTCTGAAAACTCGGGCAGAAGCATTGTCATCATTAGTTCCCCTGGCTTTCGTCCCAGTGATAGAAAGGGGGCATTTGGTGTCTGTATCAGTACTGGCTCAGGCACTAAGCGAACCCATACACTAAAATTAGCTGAGCAATGCTGCAATGTTTATTTATTAGCTCTGGGGTGGACAGGCGGGGCTGTTTGCTAAATACTGTTGTTGTTGTTGTTGTTGTTCGGTAACTGTACCCGATGAGTAATCTGCTCTAGCACAAGTGATTGTGAGCAGTGGAGAGCTAAGGGCAGCGGGGCCTCGTTCCTGAAAGCCCTGTCTCTGCTTGCAGCGTTGGCCAAAGGCAACTCGTCTGTCTGGCGAGAGCGTTGCTTCGCAAGACGAGGATCTTGATCCTAGATGAAGCGACAGCAGCTATCGATCTCGAGACGGATGATCTTATCCAGATGACAATTAGGACCCAGTTTGAAGACTGCACGGTGCTGACAATAGCGCACAGGCTGAACACAATTATGGATTACACGAGGTAAAAATCTCTTCACGGTGCGTGGCGGGGGAGGGCTTGCTGGCTTACTGGGTGTGTGAAGCAGCACTTCAAAGGGTCTGGTTTGTCTCGAGATAGTCACGCTGATGCTCGTGTCAGGCAGTATGTAAGCAATGATGTTTAAGCCATATAATCCTAGAATATGCAGACCTGACTTTGCCATTGTTGGCGTAAGAAACAGGTTCTTGCAAGATGCAACTACCCAGTTGCATTAACAGCACTGTCAGCAAGCTTACGGATCCTTCTTAAACTACCAGCTGCTGTAACCTTTTCACTAACATCGTGTCATATTAATTACTTTGAAATATATTACTGTACTTCACGAGCTTTTGTCTCCCTGGCTCTCTGGTACTATATTTTCAATTCCAGAACTACCAGTCCACAGCTTCCCCGCCCCTCCCTCCCCTTATTGCCCCTGGGAGATGGTGACTGTCTCCTGTACCTTTTTAAATCAATCAGCAGCTCAAGGAGAATGTTTATCATCTGTTATGTTTCAAGGTTTGAAAAATAATCGATCGAAACAAAGGCAACGCAAAGATTAGAGCAGTTTGCTTTGTGATAAAAAGGGGGATCACATTTCTTGTGAGGAATTCTCTGACTTATCTCCCCACCACCACCGCCTTTTGTTTTGCACAGGGTTCTTGTTCTAGACAACGGAACCGTAGCTGAATTCGATACACCTGCAAGCCTTATAGCATCGAAGGGTATTTTCTACAGTATGGCCAAAGATGCTGGACTAGCATGAAAAGAAGACCCCTTGGGTTTTTGGTTTGGGGGTTTGGTTTTTTTTTTAATATTCCTGACTTGCCACAAAAGTGAATGTACTGTAACTTACAAACCAGTTTTTGTAGTAGACGAAACTTGCGATATGTGAACAAAGTATTTTACAAGGACCAGAAGATGAATTTAAATTTTTAAATATTTTCTATATACATAAACTATTTTATATGCTTTTTTTCCCAAAGAATGCCAAACATTCTGCCAAGAAAATGGATGTATCACAGGGCAATATATACTGTATTCAGGTTTATAATTAGTAAATTATGTTAATGGTACAAAATACACCTGTTTTGTGTGTTTTCCGCATAAGGATTTCTTGGGTTTGAAGTGGAAAGACAGGCCCAGTTAAGCAGTGACTCAGCTGAAAAATAGTGAAATAATGTGTAATCTCTGAGTGGTTCCAACCTGTTCCTTTCAATATTTCCCCCAGGACAAGGGAGTTGAATGCTGCAGCTTCAAGGCTGTGAGCTATCCCAGGCCCTTTGGTATCCCTGCCCAGGGCAACTTTAGCATTACAAAATTCCTGTTCAGCAGAAGAATTACAAGTAACGTGTATTTAAAACTAAACCTACAGATGGCTTAATATAAATCATTAACTAGCACAATTTCCACCAATTTAGTAGACTCCACATAAGCCTGCAGGGACGTGATGGGCACAGAAGTATCCTAATTTTGCTGTCTCTCTCTTACGTACGAAGCCACTCTGAGTTCCACTTAAGCTGAACATGCAGGCTGAGCAGATAAATTATATACATATCTCATTCAACACTTAATCACCTGAAATAATATGTGATTTCTTTTGCAGAAATAGATATCTACCTTATCATTGACAACCAAGCCCCCTCAGACAAAGGGAGTACTATGTTTGAACAGTATTTGCTGCTGGAATCTGATAGAATGCCTTTTGCTTTAGTCATTCACTTCCTCCACCAAACACTCTAGAAACCTACCCGGCAAGAAAAAGTTCCTCTCTTTTTCCAAAAGTAAAGTTCAGAAAAACTTTGAGAAGACAAAAATAATTATTTATTAATCCTTACAAATAATACTTCTTAAATAGAAACAAGAATTTGCTGCCAAGCATTCATTTGACATTAACATTTCCTATAGCAGGGCACAAAGTAATGAATTATTTATCACACACAGTAATGTAATGATTATACACTGATCACGTTGTTAGAGTGTTAATAGTATCTTCTATTTATCAACTGCATAAGGTATAAAAATATTCCTCTGAATGCATAGGTAGCGATCACCATCTGTGCAAGGTAATCAGTGTGACAACGAAGTCATCCACCCAGCAGCTGAGCTCATCTCTAGTAGGTCTGACTTGGTTAATCCTGGGACCTTCACAGATTTAGCTGGCATTTAGACAGCCGATGCCCAAACCCCATCGGCTCTGTGTGCCGGGGAGAACGCAACGGACAAAGTGTGGTACGAGGAACAGCAACTGTGTTGCTCCGTTATACAGAAGTTAATACGCCACCAGCGATTTGGTATAAAAAATAGATATTGCCAAGGACTCGGACCACATTTGACCTCCGGCGCTTTTCAGAAGAGGGTATTTTTGTCATGACAAAATGTTCTACTGTTAGCCTTGGGAGACTGAGCTTCAGTCTGGTTAAATGGCACACAGGACATTTGGGCGTTTGCATGGATCTCTGCTTCCAGGTGGACATCGGACTACAAGGCAGATTGGGAGAGGGCTCCCTCTTGTGTGCTCAGTCATTCCTGCTGAAGCTGCTTCCCTTTGCGCTAAGTACTATTCACTGGATGAGGAAGAGAAGAGCACGGGTAAAGCTGGGTCCCAGTTCCTGTTGTATTAGCTGTAACGCAGCTGACTGTGCTGATGGCAGGGGAAGGACGAACGCCTTTACCTGCCACAGCCTCCAAGAAAGGAGCCAAGGCTGGGGCGGGTACCTAAAGTCATCTGGAGCAGTAAGCGCTGACGATGCGGTCCTTGCCTCAGCGATTCCTCCAGCTAGGCTGGCTGGCTCCCTGCTCGGCATGCTACTTCTAGAAATGCCACTTGCAGGTCCACATACAATGTACAGCCAACGTGGGCTGTGAATTCTTAGACAACAAGACCGTAAAATACTTTGGTTGCTCCAGTTTCCAAAGAAACTGGGGGGGTGGGGGGAAAAGGAGGGGGAAGACAAAGAAACAGTGGGAAGGTCAGTCCAGTTTGGTATGTTCTGTTTGCCTGTTACATCCCGTACTTCATTCATCTAATTCACACTGCCACCTTTTACAGTTAGCCTACCAGAATGATCTCTTCCTCAAATGCAGATGGCTGAGTAAATACTAAAAATCCTAAAAAAATTCGATAAAATCCAGCTCTTAAATACTTTTCAATGTATTTATTCCAGAATTTCATAGCAAAGTAGTCTAATTCTGAATTTTAAGTAACGGGAAAAGTGATTTTTCAGTAAGCAGCGTGAATAAACACAAGTCATTGGGGAAAAAAAAGAAAATACATTGCATAGGAACGTCAAGATCTAATATCAGCCCAGAAAACCCTGGGCATTTCACTGGTTTCTTTTTACACAGGCAACTCTGAAGTTTCAAGATGTGAGCTTTCTCAGGAATGTGGAGGTTAAAAGGAAAATAAAATTACACTTTCTGTGCTTTTAAAAGGGGAAATTAAAGCAGCATTGGAGAAATGTGTTTTCAATACAGTAACAAAAATGGTATTTTAAACCGCACGTGTCAATACTCGATATTGACAGACAACAATAAAAGGGATTTTGGTTGAGAGCGTATTTATGATTTGGATAATTACTATCATGTTTTGTTTTCAACCTGAGAAATAGGGAAAAGTGTAAACAGGGATTAAGAAATCACAGGTAATAAGTCACTTGATAGTATTTAAACTAGACATAGTTTTGTGCTTCTTCCACAGATTTAAACCCTTCTGGTTTTTTTCCTTCTAAATAAGATATGACTTAAAATACATGACCTAAAAAAGTGAACGTTAATGGTAATGGACTCAGTACAAATATTAAATGGGTTTCATGGCAGGTTCTTTAGCTTGCGTACCTCTGCTGTTTTATAGCAGATTAGAACAGTTTAAGGTAAGCCTTTCCCTGAGAGCTGCAAACTCTACAGTATTCCAAGATTTCTCTAAGAAGTGTTGCATTAACAGCTAGCTCTACCAATACTTCCTTTGCATTAAGCTACTTTCATATCAGACTCATTATTCTTAGATTAACTAGAGGCTGTAACTGTGCGTAACATCTTTAGTTTATTTCAAGGTTAACAAAATAGATTTTTTTTTTCCCCACATCGTTAGCCCTTAGAGATACTGTATTTCAAATGTAATTTTAAAATGAGAGATGCAAATCTTTTGGTTTAGTCTTTAACAATTAATATGTCAGTTCTGATGCCTTCTTGTTATAACCACTCCGTTCAGAAAGTGTTGGGGCTCTGAAAAGTAAGTTTTTGTCGCTTACTGTTAGAACAAGCTCCAGTTCTTGGAAATCCTGTAGCCTTGCAACATCTTTGTCCTTTAAATAAATACAATAAGTCGTTAGGTGATAAACCGTCTGTTCAGTTTTGCAGAGGTAAATTAAAATAATAGGCTCATACTAGCACAAGGTATGTATTTATCCATAAATATGACAATTCTTTACAGTACACTGGAACGCAGACATCCAGTTGCATCTTATATTTATTCTGGGATCCTATTCAGCCACTCAAGTCTATTTTTAGAAGGAATGCAATACTGACGGTGAGTGCCAGTGATTAGTGGAATTACACTTGTAAAGCTCTACTGCATGCCACCCCCAACTCTTCCTTTTTTCCCCCTTGGTAATTCTGAGAAGCTCGTGAATTGATTCTTGCCTCTACCCAAGAAGCAGCTTCCTCCAGAGCGGCCCACCACCACCATCGTGGTGCTGGCTTAGGCAGGGTCTTTAGTGAGCATTGGAAGACACCCTCGCAGAGGACGGCCTCGCGCTCCGATGCCCTCTGCAGCAGTACTCTGCTGCTAAACAGCATTAAACAGAATTAGTTTTGTATCACCCCAAGGAACAGTAAGTGTCCTGCAGTCCTACCCAGGGAGCCTGAGCTAATTAGAGCTGGAAATAAAAACAGTCCTTTCAACAACAACCTGAGCTAGCAAGTGACAGAATTGCTTATGTCTCTCTTTTTTTCTTTTTTTTTTTTTTTTCCACTCTTGACTAAGTCATCTTATAGTCACTGAAGATGCAGTACAGGGAAGTCTATTAACCCAGTACTGATCAGATTAGCTCCACGGCTGGTGCCAGCAATGCTCTAGAGGGATTTGAGAGTGAAAGAAAGCTCAGCGATGAATCACTAAAACAGGTCAGCAGGTCCGTTTTCTGTTTGCTGCACAGGTAATTGTCACTGAAGTGAAGAGACAGTTAGATTCGGAGACCTGCTGTCAGAATAATTCCGAAACACCTTTCTGTTTTTTGAAAGGACTGCATACAGTCCTTACGGAACTAGCAGAACTCCGCTGATTACTGCAGGGCTTTTAAAGGCTGATGACAGGTCACAGTGGTGTGGTATTGCACTCAGTTTAAGAGTGCAGTAGAGAAATCGGGTATTAATTGGGCTCGACATCAAATGTTTATGAAAGGAAACGATCAAGAAACTTGAGTAAAAAAAACCCAACAAACCAACAACCACTGAGTGCTGAAAATTGAAGTGACGTTTTTGGTTTGGGTTTTTTGGCATGGATTGGGGGGTGGGTTGGTTTTCGGGAGGTTGTTTTGGGTTTGGGTTTTGTTTTCTTTGCAACATGGGCCCATGCAGGTGACCAACAAACTACTCCTTTTTAATGGTAACCTAAAAATCTTTTTTTATAAGTTATTGCACTTCAAAATTTAGAGTTCTTACCTTTCTTAACATTGTATTTGGTAATTTTCTGATCTTCTGTACGTGTTCAGGGTTAACACCCAGCTCACGGCAACTCACTTGGAGCAGTTCCTTATAGGTCAGTTCTTGTCTGTCCAGTTCAATTTCAATGAAGTCATTTTCTCTAAGATTAGGGTTTTGTATTCTAACTTTAAGCACCAGTTCTATTAGAAATAAAAAGGTATGTTAATAGGCAGATGTATAAAGGAATTGGAAAAGATATCTCTATACTAACTTCCAAATATTTCTATGTTCTGTTAACCTTCTTTGTTATCAGTTGTAACAACACAAGAACCCTCAGCAAGCAAACAACCAGACTTGTACGGCCACAATTTTCAACCGATATGAAAAAATCGTCACAAGTCTAATACAGCGTGGGCATATGCACGTATGAACCTTTGCGGGAATACTCCTCTTACTGGATTTAAGCTAACTTAAAAGCAGATGATCATATTGGTTATCAATTTCCTCAGCAGTCCAAGATTGCTTTTATTGCTTTTTAATTCTTTTGGTCATCAGACACTATGATTCAGCTGGATTCTTTTAACTTCTCCTTGCCAATTCATGGCATCAGAACAGGTTTTATTTCAAGAATGAAATTCTGAACTGAAGCAGAAATTCCAGGTTTCCCTCTTCGAGCAGGCAACGTTTACCTGCAGAAATGGCAGATGATATAATAGTTCACCTCAGACTCGGGTCTGCAGATGGAGCCATGGGAGGTTCTCTCTTGAACTCACTGGCTGCGTACTCAGGTTCTTTATTTGAAGCCTGGAGTATGCTATTTAGAGAATTAGATTACCCTGGTGTCTGCATGCCTTTATAGCATTTGAGACAAATAGCAAATGTTTTCATCAATATTTTAATACCAGTTCCAGCAGAAACAGGATATCTGCCTCTCTAATTCCCTTCAAATATTTCCTGAATGCCTGAATGGGAACCTGAAAATCTCTAGAAGTGCTGTGAATACATGTAACCCTCAGTAGTCTATTTTCACTGTCCAAGACGACAGAAGCTCTAAGACAAGGCGAGAGAGATTTTACTGTTACCTTGCATATTAAGTGGAAAAGCTCCTGTGAAGAAAACCGGCTGAAATGCTGGCACAGGCCCCGTACAGGAGCCGTTCTCTTGCTGAGGTACGGACTGGTTTGATCCAACGGGCGAAGGGGGACTTCTGCTCCAAGACACAGATCCCTGGTAAACTGGACCTTTCTGAAGGACAGGTTTTGAGTGTGGTGGTGCAGTACACCCTCTGGGCAGTGACGGCAGGCCTCCGTTATCAGCCGCCCGGGGAGCAGCATTCCCATGCTGTAACGATGCATGTGTGCGAGTCTCCACATCAGGTAAGGAAGAAGAGTCGGTATCTTGCGATTCTAAGTGTGAGATACTCCCGTTCACGGAGGGATCTGGAATACTGTTACTCATGGTGTTATAAATGTAAGGGAAAGGGGGATTAGCCAGATAATTAGGGATGATTGGCAGATCTGAATCTTTCTTTAAGTCTGGGAGTTCATCATCTTCCACTGTAAAACAAACAAAACAACATTCTCCAAGACTGATTTGAGGAGGAAAAAAAAAAAAAAAAGGATTGCTACTGCACTGTGGGGTAGCTTTTTTTTTTTTTTTCCCTTTTTTTTTTTTTTATGGGGAGGGAGTGGAGTGTTAAAAGCATCACAGGGTAAAAGATGAATCAAAAAGCCCTACGCCTTTTTTCTACAGTAGCCAGAACCGTGCTCAGGTGTTGCAAAACAGTAAACACAAAAGCAGAGTCTGATCCCAGTAATTCTGGGGGTGCTATTGCCTTCTAAGCACCGCACTACTTTTGGTTTGCTTTGGTTTGGTTTAACTTGTAGCCAGCACGTTGTAACATGCTCTCTGGTGGTATAATGCTATCGTCTTCATAATGTATAAGGCAATGAAAAACAAAGGGTGATATGTTGTTCGATATTAAGGCAGGGGATAAAGGGAAAAGAACATGCCGTACTGGGAGAGCTGAAACATTACCAAAATAACAGCTGGGAGACAATAACGAAAACAAAAACACACAAGGGAATACAAAGGGAAGGAAAGAGGTTGTTAATCGACCACATTTCAAATTACTTATCACCTCTAGAAGCAAAGCCTACTCCGCTCTAACAGTTACAAAACGTGATAAAAGCGCTCTACCAATGTCCTTTAATGAGCTGTTTCTCTGGGCTGCTAGCTTTCAATTTATTCAACAGCACCTAAGCTCTACAGAACATCAGGAAAATTAGGTGTTGCTTGTATAAGGGCTTCATACAAATTTGAGAGATTTTTCTCCTGTTGCTCTTTTGAAAATAGGAAGCTGCATCTATCTGTCACTGGCTTAATCATGGCATTTTTCAAAACACAGTTTTTCTAATTTTTCAGTATTTAGAAAAAAGTTTGGCTAGCTGAATATAGAAGTTGTTGGTACTCCTCTTCTCTTAAACTTTGATTTCTTACCAAGTAAACACTCCAGAAATGAAGTCACAGTTATTACTAAAACCCAAACACAGTATCTTCACATGCAAAATAAAGATTGGAACATACGTGCTTTAAACAGCCTTTTACTACAGTCTTTGACAATCCTATCGCATAGCCTATAGGTTTACCTCCCAGCATCTTCCTTATGTCTCTCTTTGACGTTAATTGGGCCGGCCTTTCTCCTTTCTTGGTGAGGATCTCTTTGTCAGCGCCGGCGTGCAGCAGGTAAGCCACCACTGGAGCATGGTTCCGTTTACACGCCCAGTGCAGACAAGTCCTGCACATGGAAAATGTTAATACTGTTTGAAATCCTAAATTCCAGCAGATTAATTTCCACTCCTTCTTGCCGCCTATGGGAAGAACAAGACCTAATGCATGTCTAACATCAAAAAGGTTTTAATTGCAGTCTTCCTTGGCAATTTACACTGGTTTTGGAGCCTGCAGTGACACCTGCTGATGTAGTTTTCCCTTGCTCTAATGCTCTTGATACCAAGTTACCACAGGGGTATTTTGAAAGTTCAAGACCTCTTCAATTTGTCATTTATTAGGCTACTAGCTTTTCTGGAAAAATAAATATTAAAAGAAGGCTTGTGTATGCTATCTTAATCTTTGAAAGAGTAAGTTGTACTTAAAATACTTTAGTGTGTGTATGTGTGCTAAAAGGATGCTATTTTTACTGTTTAATTAATGCTGTCAGCACAATGACTTGCACTTTTTGGAAAGTAAGTGATGTTTAAAATATTGTAAGCACAGTTCTTTGCCCAGTCGCTGTCTGCAGATGAATGCTTGGGAATCGCTGGTGCAGCAGATAACAAGTTTTCTGCAATCCGTAACTGAATGCACAGAACTAATCACTTTTCTAGTTTTGTTTTGTTTTTTTTAATTATTATTTGCAGTTGCTGACTTAGAGAGATGCAGTAAAGAAACATCCTAAAAGCTACTGAGCTTATTTAATGCTTAGTATCAGAGACTTAGTAGCCTCACACATTATAACTCACCTTGCCATTCTTCCCTATCCCGGGTTCTAGTGATGTTTGATCTTTCCCTAGCTTTTTATCTGTTAATTCTCTAGCTCTGGCTGAAGGGAACTGTTTGGAAAAATGAACACACTCAACCCTTCTCCAAATTGTTGGGTTTTTTTAAAATAATTAAATGAAATAAAGCAGGGATAAATAACAAACTTAGGGGAAAAAGTTTCAGTTGAAAGTTTAGCTCCAAAAAGCCTTTTCCACGATTTTTAAGAGACATGGTCGTTAGACTGCAAAATTGTATCTTGACCATAACTCCTAACTTCCTATACAAAATTCTGCTCTTTCACGTTTGCTTGTGTAGAAGGACATAAAGGAGAGAAGAGAGGGATACAAATCAGATAAAACCAAGAAGACAAAGTAACTTGCAAAACTTTGTTCGCTGTTATATGTTTTGACTTAATAAACCTGTCTTACCAGAAACAAAAGGCTCAATTCTACTCTTTCTTCTTATTCAAATTAACATACCTTGATGGCAGAAAGTATCTCTGATTAAAGGTAATGAGACTAGTCACTGCAGCAAGAGGTTATGTAGAATTAGATCTAACTGAAGCGACATGAATATAAGTATGTATACATATTTTTTTTCATCATGGACTATCCTAGGAAGGGTGCTACAAAACCTGTGTTTCAGAGGTGATATTGCTAGCAATGATGTTGTGAAATCCTGTATTTTCTCTCCAAGGTTGGGCTGTGCATGTCAACTAGAAAGTGCCATTTTTTAAATGGGGTAAAAGAACTTTGTCAGCAGAAAGTATTCCTGAATTTTTAACACCAAAGATCCCAAAGAATCTGAGACAACCTCCGTGAAATTCAGACCATGTTTGTTTACTTTCTCTGTGCAGTGTTTTCTGGACTTTTCATAAATATCTCCTTGTGAAAGGAGTGTGAATAGCCTGCACGAGTTCAGAAGTAGAGCACTGCCAAGTCATAAACTAGTTTGGACCAAAGCGGTGGGGGAAAAAGCACAAACAGAATGGCTGTGTTTGCTCTGAGGGCACAATCTGCGGGTTTAGTTTGTAGAGAAGGTATGTAAGCCTCCACAGCACTGGCCTCATTTTGGGATCCATCCTGACCATTTCACGTGGTCTCACGCAGAGAGGTACCATCTACACGCAGCACTGACACACATCAAAAGGTAAGTGCTCAGCACCTCTTAGCATCGGACATACTGAGAAGCTCACTGGAGAAATTTAAATTCTACAAGCAAATTTAAATAACAGCGAAGATCCATGTATTGCCATAGTTAAAAATGACCAGGTCATTATTTTTTTAAAGAATTATATTTAATGACAGATTTCTTTATCAGTGTCTGTTTTAGATACAAACTCATTGTGGTAACAAGCAGCTGTTTATCTTACCAAGATAATTCGATGTCTTATGAATCAGTTATCTTAAATTTTCACAAGTTCTAATTTTAATCACCCCAATTTGAACCTCAAGTTGCAAGTGTCCCACGCTTCTCAAAATTGCTGATCAAACTTTCATCTTTAGAAGTCCAGCTCCTTTCCTAATTTTATTCTTCCTATTTTTAACTACAACTTCAAGCAAAATACAGCACAGTAAATACAGGCTGAACTGAAAGCATGGAAAAGAGTCTCCAAAAATGCCTGAGCATTCCCTGTAAATCCTGCTTCAAAGAAGGTTTTGTTGCGTGCGTGTTCATGTGTAAGTGCCAATTACAAAAAAGTCTAGGGTTTAGTGTCATCAGGTGGTATCTGAATGAGGTGTCAAAACCAAAGCACTTATACTGAAACAGCCTGCATGTTCCCTGCTTGGAAGGGAAAGTCATTTCAGACCGGACTTAGGAGTTAAGAAAAAATATCTCTGGTTAGACATGAGCACATGCTGGGAAGCTCACGTTTGCATTTTAACAGCCCGTGCTGCCTCAGGCTGCCAGCGTGCCCTTCCAAAAAAATAAAGCAATGTAAAGTAACAACACAGCGACCTGGGGAAGCAGCAAACGCCACAGGATCCAAGCACGACCGGGGATGGGGATGCCTGTTTGTAACGGCGGGTATCGGCTGCATCACCGGTTTTTTCCTCTTTGGACTAGAGATATCTACGTAGACGAGTATTTAGCAGCGGATCGACCTTTTAATTTCGTTCTCAGTTCGAACTAGTTCGTGTTTCACGTGAAAGGGGGAACCCCCGGCTGCGTTAGCTCTGGAAAACCCGAGGAGAAATCCCTGCCCCAGCAGCGGGGGAGCCTTACCAGCCGTTGACTTCGTTCTGGGAGTTGAGGCTGACCCCCAGCTCCACCAGCCTCTGAACCTCCTCCGCGTCCCCCAGTGCCGCCGCCTCCNGGCTCCCCCGGCGCCGGCGGCAGAGCGGCCCCCGGTGCTCCCCCCGCAGCCGTCCGGGCCGCGCTCCGCTGGGGGACTCTATTACCGGTGACAACCCCGACCCAGACATCGAGTTCCGGCTCGCAGCCGTGCCGGCTCGCCACGGGTGACTTACCGGCACCACGCGGGTACGTGGCACTCCTGAAGGCACTGGGGCGTTACTTAATATACATATAATTGCATAATGCACAGTGCCTCCTGCCCTGTTACTTGTTCTTGCAGGCTCCGGAGTCAGGCAGTTGTCCTCTCTAGGAAATTCTCACCATCTTTGCGCATTCTCAGCAAAATCAATCAATCCCTAAAATAAAAAAAATTTAAAAATAATCAACGTCTGCCTGCAAACCAACTGGAAAGATTACAGGTAATTCCTGTAATTTGCATTATTTGCTTTGAAAAGCTGGTTTTGGTCGTTGTGGATTTGTCCTAAACCAAGTTACGGGAGAGATAAGCGCCAGTAAAAATTTCACAACTATAAAAAGTCAAAATAGTTTCAAACCCCAGCCAGACTCCTAGCCATTTCTATTCCAGTCTGCTCTGTGCGACCCTGTCGGCATGCTGGGGAAACGTGCAGCAGTGAGGTTCCAACGCACCCGTTTGCTTTCTTGATGCAACGGGAGTAACATATAGAAGCTGAAGCACAGCCCAGTTCTGCCGCCGTTTTCTAAAGCAAACACCCACCTCCCATCCCACCCCCAAACCCCAGACTGTCGGATGTTAACACTGAAAAATTCACACAAGTTGTGTTGCACCGATGTCAATTACACTCTTCCAACAGTTCCAGTGGGTTGTTAAATCATTACAAAACGGCAAAGCTTGAAAGAGCTTGGCGGTGCCTTACAGCGCTGCATACCGGTGGTGTTATGGACAGATTTCCTAAAGGAAACTCCGCAGGTAACGCTGGCGTTTGCATGAAGCCCTCAGGGATTCTGAGCAAGGCTGCCGTGAGTCCTGTGGGTTTTACAGGATCAGCATGAATACAGACTTGAAGCTCTTCAAAAAAATGTAATTTAATTACAGTAACTTCATGCACTGAGGATGTTCAAAATGATTTTGAGAAACTGGGAAATAGCTGAAAATTGGTATGTGGAAGTAAAGATGAGGTACATATTGGTACCAATATGAGGTACTAATAGGAGACACCAATACGATATATGATTGGTACGATATGATACCAATATATACCAATATGAGGTGCATACTGGTACCAATATTCACATATTGGTATGTGAAAGTAAAAATGAGGTACAAAGCCGCATCTGGAAAGGAAAAAAACCCAACCCAATGAGCAGAACCTCGTTCCAAGATCCAACGCTAAGGTTAGGCCTGAGGGAAGTTAGATCTATCCCTCAGGTTAGATCTGAGAGAAGTTTTTTCCCCTCAACGTGTCGGTAGAATTTCTAAGGGAACTCCCACTGCTGGAGGTGCTCAGGGCAGCCGCCACCGCGCACCAGGGATGGTTTCGGTGCCTTTGCCCCGCCAGGGAGCAGAGGGGACCGTGACGAGCCCCGAGCGGCCGCCCAGGCCCGCGGCCTCCGCCACGAACGGCACCGCGAAGCCTCCCACC
>WEKW01007637.1:0-12676 GCA_013389905.1 Sula dactylatra | reverse complement strand
ACTGGAGTTCTCGCCCCTTTCAACTATCAATAGATACGAATCACGTGTACTCAAAGGATTAACTTTGTCTAGAAAACGTGTGGTGTCAAGTCTAGATTAAGACTCCCCAGCAATTCTTAAATAGTGCAGGCTACTGATAACATAAAGTAGAAACGAATTCCGGCAGGAAGCTTCATTGGGTTGCTCCTCATTTCTTTGCCTTCTCCAGTAAGTCCAGATTGTATAGCAGACAGGGGCTTTCTGTTACCAGGCTTTTATTTAGAATAGAAAGTAGTCCTTCATGTATGTACTAAGATGTAGAAGTTCTTTAAAGAAAAGAGTGGCCTGCAAAGTGGATGCAGATGTAGACTAGAAAAGATGAATGTCTTCTGCTTCAGTAACCTGGGCTTTGTTCCATTAATTGCTTGCAAAATACTAATTATAGAGGTTTAGCTGAAGCTGTAAAATTTGTAAATGTGAAAAATGAGCAATGTGTGGATATACATATACCTAAATAAAGGTGCCAGTTTATTAGTTGAGGTAAGTAGAATACTGCTCAGGGGCCTCTGTTGGATAAATGGCGTTTAATATTAAAGAAATGCTTCATCTCCTGCTGAAGTTATTTTGCTACTGATTACTTAAATATTCAGAATTTCATTTTGATCTACTGCAGTACTAAGTTAAATTAAAGAGTTAAATAATTTAAGTACTGGTTCATTACTCTTTCAGCTTGTTTAAAAAACATTTAAATGCAGATCTTGATTCATGTTAATAGAGCATTAAATTTAGTTTTCATCATAGTAAATCTTTTAATGAAAGTGATTTTTATTTTGGGAGAATATGACGCAGTCATCAAAAGAAGCCTTTTGGACTTCCATTAACAATGCAATGTAAGCTTGGTTTTGTGGTGCTTGTAACCACTGTGGTTTTCTAAACAGAGGAGCCAGCCACACATCATGAAAGGGTGTAAAGTTTAGAATTGCATAGAAGGCCAAGTTAGAGAAGGGAAAATTTGAACTTTTTTCTTTCCTAAACAAAAATGTTAATCACCTTCAGAAGTATGGATCCACCACCAATTGCCTTCTGTCCCTTTTCATAGCATGCCTTTCAAAGCATAGCAACAAATACAGCATCACTTAATCCTGTGTTTGGGACAGCCTTGCAAAATGCATACATTTGAGCAAGAGACGCTGAGAAGGACATACAGCAGATTGTGATCACTGACACGCGCAGAGATCCTCATAATAGGGACGTTTTCATTTCTGGAGTAGTATCCAGTAACTGAATTTAGTGAGGATTTCTTGAGTAACGCTTTGTGTACTTGGCTATGGTTTTTTTTCAAGTACATCTGAGGAAATTTCACATAAAATCATAATATTGTAATCTTGGATTGCAAAAATAGCTTCTTTATAAAGAGGCCATGACCCATGCATAGAAAAGTGTGTTTGAGTTATGAGTTGTTTCTTCAGCGAGCAGTAAGAAAAACCTTTGTGAAGTGGTGAAGTGTCTTTTGGACACTGAAAGCATAAACACCTTCAGTCACTTAAAAATATTTTAAATGACACTATTTTTGCTATATATTTGCCATCTTAATTTCTTGGGGGTTTTGGTTAAGAACTTTTAAGTAGTGCTAGTCAAATAATGCCATCTTCTATTACTTTTGTCCTGTAATGCTATCATATTTTGGCTATTAGTTCCAAAATAATTACCCTCCTTACAAAGAAAAAGAAAATTTAAGTTCGTTAGTGTATGCTTGAAAGATGACCAAAACTCCTGTAGACCCTGTACGCAGGTCAGTATATTACTGTATATTGAAAACAGGTTAACAATTTTCAGCAAACAGCTGTCTTGATGCATGAATACCAAATTTGTTTTCACTTCATTGGCAAACATTTTTGCTTTGACTAGATAATATATGAATAAACTGTGGGCTGTTAGTCACTGAGTCACATTCTTAACAGTTCTTAGTGATTAGTTAATAAATGGTTAATCTCACAAGTAAAAAGAGAATTCAAATTCTGTGGTTGACTTCACAGCTGGTATTCTAGAATTCAGTATGGAACTAAGTGGATCACACAAACTTGCTAAAATTTTTCTGCCAGGTGACTAGGAGAATCCTACTCTGACTGTAGTTTAAAACCAGTTTTATCCATTTTGGTGACATTGCAAGTGTATTCAATTGTTCAAATCTTACATGCACAGCAGTCTTTAATGAAAAGAAGCAAGTTGTTGAATGTGATGTAGATATGTTAAATTGTGCAGTCTTTCTTTGCTGAAGGTGACGTTCAGTTTTGCATGAGGTTCAGGTTATAACTGTGTTCCTGTGCATCGCCCAACTTGTAAGCAAGCCAGACAGATGGCCGCGTTAGCCATGGGACTTAATGCAGTCAGCAGCCTAACCAAAACGATTGCAATTCTTACACTTGATGTTGAGGCAATCTGAATCAATTAAAAATGTGGATTTTGCTATATCTTATTGTGAGGTTTTTTTAAGTCTTTTTTTTTNGTTTTTTTTTTTTTTTTTTTGCCAGAAACATACCAAGTTAACTCCTGCATTTGTTTGCTGTGGTTGTTGGAGGGTTACATTTCCATTACAATTTTCAAGAAATAATTCTGTAAACTGTGTTTGCTACTGAATGTTTAGATATCTTTTAAAGTATCAGTTGATTATTTTCTCTTACTCAAGAAATGTTGTGGTTTAACCCCAACTGGCAACTGAGCCCCACACAGCCACTTGCTCACTCCCCCCTGGTGGGATGGGGGAGAGATTTGGAAGGGTAAAAGTGAGAAAACTTGTAGGTGGAGACAAAGATGAGTTAAAGAGATAAAATTCAATAGGAAAAGCAAAAGCCGTGCACACAAGCAAAGCAAAACAAGGAGCTCATTCGCTCCTTCCCATGGGCAGGCAGGCGTTCAGCCATCCCCAGGACAGCGGGGCTCCATCGTGTGTAACGGTGAGTTGGGAAGACAAACGCCATCGCTCTGAATGTCCCCCCCTCCCTCCTCCTCCCCCCAGTTCTATACACTGAGCATGACGCCATGTGGTGTGGGTCATCCCTTGGGCCAGTTGGGGTCAGCTGTCCCAGCCGTGTCCCCTCCCAACCCCTTGTGCTCCCCCAGCTACTCATTGGCAGGGTGGGGTGAGAAGCCGAAAAGGCCTTGGCTCTGTGTAAGCCCTGCTCAGCAGGAACGGAAGCATCCCTGGGCTATCAGCACTGTTCTCAGCACAAATCCAAACCATCGCCCCATACTAGCTGCTATGAAGAAAACTAACTCTATCCCAGTCAAAACCAGCACAAGATACTAAGTCAAATCGTTGGCTGTCTCCCAGTTGTTTGGTAGCTGAAGTGACTCCCTCTTGCTTGTTGTCCTGGTAGGATGCGTTGTTGTCTCCTGCACTGGGTGTGTCTGTGAGGTGCATCTCTGAGGCCTCATCCACGATAGTTTTCTGACTGATCGGTCCCTCTGTTGATCACAAGTAAAGGGAACTTTTAAGGACAGCTTGTGTATTGTCGAAATGCTTTATTTCTAGTATTTCTGTGAATATAAGTTGGTATTATTTTTTGTTTGAAAGTGAAAGCATGTATTTTTAAAAATAGTTTTTAGATCCCTTTGTTTCTTCATTTCTCATGTGTTCTGAATGCAATCAGTATTTTCAATGTCAAGGCAATCCAGATTTTCTAATTGCCATTTGTAGTGAGCTTTTTAACTTGGAGACCAAGAGCGAGCATAAGGCATTAAGAGGTGTGATTGATCTGAAGGGGCATACAGCACCAGTACAGTGGAGACTTCTTCAAAAGGAGATGTTAGCTGTCTTTATTGGATGGCATTTCCTCGTAAATTTGACTTATCACCTTGCAATGGCATGGAGCCATATTAACAGAAGGATATGAATATGAGCAACCAGAAGATCATGCATGAGAAAGCAATGTGTATGGAGGACAGGTTTTCCACCTAGCAGTCCTGAAGCGGGTGTCAGTTGACCCCCTTCTAAGTCAGTGGGGAATAGGATATTCAAACAGAATTCTAGCTGTGTTGCAATAAATGCTGGGTAAATATTACTGTTCTGTGAGATACAGTTCATTTCCTTGTTGGTTCTCTGCTGATGCTATATGTAGTAGACTTCCCCTGTCATTATTGCTATCTTAATTGTGCTTGATTTTTTTTCATAGAGGTTGATCTGACTTTGTAGTTAATTTTAGTGTCTAAAAAAAAAAGGAGGATGGGGACACAGTTTCCCAACTGCTCATCGGTTTTCAATTAAATTAAACAAAAAATGCTATCTTCTGACTATTCTAATAACTGCAAGAGGTGAAAGCACTTAATGGCTATATATTGTTAAGGATACTCCCTTTTCCTTTTCTAACTTCTGAAAAAGAATGGTAATTGTACATTGCAGCTTATTCATGATAAAAAGAAGGGCCAAATAACATCCCATACAATGCATGTCTGTTACATGCTTCAGAAAGCAGTTTTATTGTTTCAGTTTAACTATCTGGGACATATTAAGTAACAGATATGTAAAAAAACATACCAGCAAAGTTTTCTAGAATATACTTTCCCAATATTTGTTCTGTCTTTATATGTAATGATTTTTATATGTTACTTTTTATCTAATTCAGAGCCTATCTGAGGTACCAATATCAATTTCCTACTTGTAATTCATGAGTTGGCTTTGAAAGAATGCTCACTTGTCTGCTCAGCAAAACGTTAAAAGAACAAAACAAAAACTGGGCATTCTCATACTGTCCAGCTGGCAGGCAATGTAATTGGCCTGTAAACAAGTTGCATTAATGTCTGATAAGTGATTTGCAGCAATAGCAAATCATCTCTGTCCTTAGTATAGTAAAAGATTTCATTATAGTTTGATCACATAAAAGCAGACTTTTGGATTTACAAATGCAATTCCAATGCAGAGGAAATAATTTTTTGTGGCCATCTGACTGCCATTCATTAGTGTAAACCACACTTCTCAGACAACTGATGAATTCTTTTAGAAACTTTCGAACTTTCAGAGGGAAAAATAATAGTTTGGGCTTGGGGGCAGGTTGGGCCTGTCTTCTTTATTGTTTCTCTTCTCCAGTACTGGGAAGGTATGTTATAATTTGAAAAAAAATTGAGCCGCCTTCTATTTCTTCCTACTTTACCAAGTTACATTTTCAAAGGCAAGGTTCACATCCTTTCTGCCAAATTCTGAGCAGATTATTATTGAATTGGGGGAGTATCTTCTGTAGGTGAGTTAATTTGGAATGAACACTGAATAACAGAGAAATTGCTTATCCATTTATGTCCACAATTAAATTTTTTGTGTGTTGAATTTTTTTCCGTAAAAGTTTTTTTTTCTACAGTATTTTTTAAAAGATGAAAAAAACCCCAACGCTAGGGAATGTCTTGGAAAAAACAATATTAAATGTATTTACAAGGTTCATTGTGTGTTACTGTTAGTGATGTAGTTGCACAGCTTGACAATAGAGGGAAGAATTGCACAACAGCAACAGTCAGTTGTTTCACACTGCTTTTTATGTAGAGACAGCTGGTTAATTTTGTTTCAGACATTCACTTTGAGTATTTTTATTTCCCTTGTAATCTTAACTTGAAAAACAGTCTCTCTTTTATTCCCCTCCAGTTTTCCAATCTTGGAAGTAGATAGTTCAGCACATTCATTGTAGTTAGAATATATATCTGTGTTTCCCAATAAAAATTTGTTATCCCTGTTAGCTGCTTAAAATACTATTGAGTCTTCCTCTAAACTTGTTCATATACGAAATGAATATTCAAAAAAATTCTTTTCTTTAGTTAGGCTGAGGCTTATCTTTAATATCCATGAGAGAGGAAAGATTACTGTGTTTAATTAGGGGTATGATATCTCCTTCAGCTCCAAGCAGCTAACTGGAAGTCCTTAATGAGTTAACTGATGTGTACTGTAAAAAAAAAAAAAAAGTAGCCCTTTTCATTAAACACAGTAATTAAATATTCATACTTTCGTGATGGCATTCCTTTTTCTAGGTGGCTGGGATCAAGTACGGCTGTAAAAACTTGTTTTAGTTCCTGGTTATCAAGAATTGTGGAATCCCTTACTTGTTTTATTCTAAAGTGTTCTAGAAACATACTAAAACATTTTGTTTTGGTTCAGAAGTATCCTTTTTCCATATGAAGTGTAAGGGAAAAATGCTTACCAAGATTAGAGCTTTGTTTGCACATCACACAGAATGCTGACAATAAGTTGTTTGTTTCTAATTTCAAGATATGTACTTAGTGCCGTTTTAAGTATCTGTTTATTGTTAGAGATTGCTTCTTTGATCTAGTATAGTTCTAGTTAGGATTTTGTGAAGCTGAAAATGCTTCAAAATAATAATGATATTATTTTTATAATCTGCCTTTATCGTTAAATGAATTTTTAGGGAGGATGTCCTCTTCCATGAGTGCTTTACTAGATGCATAAAACACATTTTAGTCCAGTTGTGTAGGTGTCACGGTTTTAGCTGGGATAGTTATTTTGCTTTGCTGTAGCTAGTGTAGTGCTGCGTTTTAGACTTAGTATGAAAATAATGTGATAACACACTGATGTTTTAGTTGTTGCTGGGTAGTGCTTACACTAGCCAAGGAGTTTTCCAGCTTCCTATGCTCTGCCGGGTGCACGAGAAGCTGGGAGGGGATACAACCAGGAGAGCTGATCTGAATTGGCCAAAGGGTATTCCATATCATGTGATGTCATGCCCAGTATATGAACTGGGGGGAGTTGGCCAGGGGAAGCAGCAATCACAGCTCGGGGACCGGCAGCGTCGGTCGGCGGGTGGGGAGCAGTTGCAGTACTTGTTGTTTGGTTTGGTTTTTTTTTCCCTTCTTCCAAGGTTTCATCTCTCTCATTATTTTTCTCTTCATTATATTATTATTATTATTTATTATTATTATTATTATTGGTGTTTTATTTTAATTATTAAACTGTTCTTATCTCAACCCACGAGTTTTCTTACTTTGGCCCTTCTGATTTTCTCTGCTATCCCACAGGGGTGGGGGAGTGAGTGAGCAGCTGGGTGGTGCTCAGTTGCTGACTGGGGCTAAACCACAACAGTAGGTTATTCTAAAGTTGCCCAGGATCATGTCCAGGTGGCTTTTAAATATCTCTACAACCTCTCTGGGCAAGCTGTCCCAGTGCTCGGTCACCTCACTGTGAAAAAGTGTTTCCTGGTGTTCGGATGGGACCTCCGGTATTTCAGTTTGTGCCCGTTGCCTCTGGTCCTGCCACTGGGCACCAGTGCAGAGAGCCTGGCTCTGCCTTCTTTATACCCTCATGTATTGATAAGATTCCCCCTGAGCCTTCTCTTCTCCAGGCTAAACAGGCCCAGCTCTCTCAGGCTTTCTTCATATGAGAGATGCTTCAGCTGCTTAATCATCTTCATGGTCCTTCTCTGGACTGTCTCCAGTAGTGCCCTGCCTTTCTCGTACTGGGGAGCCCAGAACTGGATGCAGCACTCCGTATGTGGTGTCACTGGTGCTGAGTAGAGGGGAAGGATCACCTCCCTTGGCCCGCCGGCAATAGGCCCGTTAGCTGCCTTTCCCACAAGGGTGCATTAGTGCCTCATGTTCAACTTGGTGCCTGCCAGGACTGTCAGGTCCTTATTTTAAGCTGCTTTCCAGCTGGTTGGCCCCTAGCATGTACTGGTGTGTGGGGTTATTCCTCCCTAGGTGCAGGACTTTGCACTTTGCTTTGAACTTCATGAGGTTCCTGCCTGCTCAGTTCCCCAGGGGTTCAGGTCTCTCTGGCAGCACAACCATGTGGTGTATCAGCCACTCCTCCCGGTTTTGTATCATCAGCGAGCTTGCTGAGGGTATGCTCTGCCCCATCCGGATCGCTGGTGAGGGTCTTGAACCGGATCGGAGCCAGTGTTGTCCCCTGGGGTACACTGATAGTCACTGGAGTCCAACTAGACTTTGTGCCACTGACTGAATATGGATTATAAAAATCAATACTACTATTGATAATACTAAGAACTTCTTATTCTGTCATAAATTTAATCTTATTGTGTAATAATAATAATAGAACTTGTAATATAAAGGTGTGTCATACAATGATCGCTGTTTTCTCATTTTTAACCTTGGTCCCTTTTAGAGATTTGCCTTAGACCCTACACTGAATCAGTGGCAGTCATAGCAGTAAATCATAGGGGTTCCTACTTTTTAAAGCTATGCTATATTAAGTTTAGTTTTTGTTAGTCTGTTGCCTCATGAGTATATGATATAAAATGCTGACTTTGATTTAATATTTATCATTAGGGAAGTGACTTGCTCCTTTATTTACAGACTTCATCAGCACAAGCTGCTCGTTAACTTATCGTTCACTTAATATTCGCCATGTCAGTGATAAGCTCATGTTCAGAACACAGATGTATTAGGTTGCCTCCATATGGTGCTTTGTCTAATGAATCAATTAGCTATTTTGGAAAAAATCCGTGTGAAAAAAATCCGTGTGAAGTTTGTTTGTTCTCCTGGTGAAAAGTCATCCTACAAACGGTGGAACAGTTTTAACGGATGTTTGTGTTTGAGCATGTTTTTAGGCAAAAACTTTGCAATAGTTTTGCTAGGTTGTCATTTAAATTTTTGCACTTGGGAAAAGCAGGGGGGTTTTGTTTGCTTTAGAGTTTATATTTGGCAGATTTTGAAGAGCTGTTTGAGTCAAGTAAACATATCAAGTGATACACCTCTGTTCTAGTAACTGTGTCTTTGCCACTTCTATGGCACTTTCAGCTTCTTTGAGAAATTGTTTTTGGTTTTGATTTTTTTTTTTTCCAGATGGGTAACAATTCATTTAATAGTGCAATGTCTGTTTCAAATACTTGTGAAGTACACCATATTGTGGATGCAAATAGAGTAACATTTGAATGTTTGTGGATTTGGCACTGTAGTTTTGTGGAGTCACAGAAACTTCAATACTTTGATAAGCCTTACTTTTGAAGGGCAAAAATAGAGTATCTAAAATCAGACCTAGTATTACAATCAGTGTTCACACATTGATTTTTGGCTTGCTCAATATTAAGTTAAAATAATTTTTCATAAAGGAATATTTACTACTTGCATTATCTTCTGGCAGTGAAAATGTTTGGCTTTTTAATAAAACTAGAAAAGACTTTATCTTCTATAAGGTGTGGATATTTAAAACTTAACTGTTTAAAACTTGAAAGGCAGAAACATTAAAGATGAAATTTTAAGATGCTTTTGCATTAACTTCTAAGGATTATAAATTTACAGTTTAATACCTTGTCAGAATGTATCTATGTTTGTCAATCAAGTCTGAAGTTTTTATATTAAATGTTCTTTGCTGCATTGTCTGGGGCATTTTAGCATTACATATTTTTCTACATACAATATTGGTTGTTACAGATTGTTTCACTTGTATTGAACTGATTAAAGGACAGCTTTAATAGCTAACATAATGTTGGACTCTCAGTTTAAAAGCAAACAAAAAACCCCAACACAACTGTCCCTGCCCTGTTCAGCTTCCTCACTGAGATTCTTAGAGAGAAGCTGCAACTTTTCTAAAAGGGAAAAATAAAGCAATATGACAGACCCTGTTAAGGTGACAGGGAAGAAGCAAGGATCACTTTATATTGACCACAATTATGTTGGCAGAACCAGTGTACCTGGGTACCAAATACAGCATATGTGGAGCCATCCACAGGATATCATAAAAGTATATATTTTACTGTCATCTTCTCAGAGTTACTTATACTTCCTATGCTGTTTAATTCATCCCCTATGAGACTGCCATACTTCACAATTTTTCTGTTCGAAGTAGCTGAAATTTATTTTGTACAAGTGCCAACTGCGTTAATTTGCATTATAACTAGTGAAATAATTTCTTTTTAAAAAGACATTACAGTTGAAACTTTGGAAAAATCTTACTCATCATATTACTGAAGATAGCTTTAAAATAATGATGTCGAAATAAGAATTATTCTGGTCTTCCACATTTCTCTTTCGAGTAAAGGATGTTATAACACCTGTAAAAACACTGTAAAAAAAAAAAAAAAAACAAAACAAAACAAAAAAAAACCACCAAACTTTTCCTGGAAATGTTTAAGGGGAAGTGTCAGACTTGTCTCACTATCTGAAATACTCTTGTTAACTTCAAATATTACTTTAAACTGTGAGAACTCCTAAATTTGTCTCTCTAAATAGGTGTAATTAGAACTAATTATTAAGCAATGAAAATCTTGCTGAATCTGACTGTCTTTATTTTTTTTTAGCCTCTTGAGAGCAGGAGTGTGTTGTCAGTTTGAACACCGCTGCTGTGTTTTTTGGTGTAACTGCCCCCCACTCCCTTCGCCCTGTGCTCCCCACTCCACCCAGTGCCCCCTTGTGTTGCCTGCTGTGGAAAGGTCATGGCCCTGGTTATGTGGCAGGGGTTGGCTGTGTCACCGTTACAGCTGTGTGCAGCTCGAAATAGGACCGGTGTTGCACAACACATTTTTTCAACGCTTAGTATTAAGTATTAAATTTTCCAATTACCCAGTTTCACAAAAATCGCACGTATGTATGTGAAAAGTGACAACAAGTCTTCTGGAGTAGATGCTAGGTACTGCCATGTATGGCCTCTTGGAAAGGCTGGCTTAAACGGATTAAATGATTTATTGTTGTTATGTTTAGAATATATTAGAAATAATTGCAGACCTGCGCTTGAACTGTTTCTCTAACAGAAGAAATATTTTGTTAATGTTTAATGGCAAGATAAAAATGAGGTCAAATAATGTAACTCTCAAGACTTGTAACATCTTTAATATTGCATATCTAAAGTATTATTAGCACCAAACATCCTTTATGCGTTTACATGTGAAGGTGTGACTTGGTGAGATCACCATCGCGATTCTACCAGGGGAAGCTGTTTCTTTAACAGTTATCAGTCCCTCTCACCTGAGCTTGAACAGCAAGCAGCCCAGAAACTGTAACAAGATTATGATCATGTGAGGAAAAAGAGACAGGGATAGAGAAAAGGGAGAGGCAGTGGTGAAAGCACATCCTGCAGAAGCTGTCATTTACGGCTGCCTTCAAAAAAAAAAAAAAAAAAAAAAAAAATCAGGGATTTTAGCTGTGCGTTGATATTTAGAAAAGCAAGATTGTTTTAAGTCACAACTTGCTTAACATAGTGTGTCTGGTATTGCTGTGCTACCATGCTGCTGCTTTACACCTTTTTAATTTCTTTCTTAGAATCAATCTACCGACGTGGAGCCAGAAGATGGAGGAAGCTGTACCGAGTGAATGGGCATTTGTTTCAAGCCAAACGTTTTAACAGAGTGAGTACTGTTGCATAAAATGTTGGGTTTTGGTTATGTTCTGTGGTAATTGTTTTCTCAGTCTGTGCTTTTTCTGTATTTGAGTGTTGAAAAGAAAGGAAAAGCAAGATGCTTATTCATGTGACTTCTCAATCTATGCAGTGTTATTCAGGTCATAGCAATCAGAAAAACTTGCAAGTCTTTGAATCTGGGATGGAGTTAATAATACGATTGGTGGAAACTATTTTTAAAGTCTCTAAAAAAACCTGGGTTTGTGACTATTTAAAGTGGCGCGTACTTAGAGCAGCTTTTCTCCTTTCCACTCTTTATGTGATTTTGATTGCTTGTTCGCATAATCTTTTACCTTCAGTACTTCTTGTCATTCTTAAAGATCAGAGCTCCTGATGTTAGTTTTAACTGTTTTGAATCTGAGGTGTTACATAATCTAATCAAGAAAAAGTATCTGGTTTATTGAGCTAAAATACAGCTGCGTTAAGAATCTGACTTAATCCACATAAGCAAGTGAATGTAGCTTTAAGGCTGAGACACCTCCTTCACTTATCCCATTATGCCTAAGTATTGCAGCATATATACAAATGTAGCATACGCTTCTGGGAATTCCATACAAAACTGAGTACAGTGAGGTGAGTTAGCTCTTTGATTCAGCAGTAATTTTTTGGGGGGGGGGCTTTTAAAATGAAATTAGCCTTTTTTTTCCCCTAATGCTCCCTACCCCGAAACTGCATTGAAAGAAGGAAAAGCCCATTAAATTCAGTATCTTATCACTAGATATGTGAAAAATGTCATATATCTGAATTGTAATGTGCATTTGTCTAATGTGGTATACCAACTCAGTTTTTTAATTTATAGTAAGAAATGTATACTTTTTTGTGCTTATTTGCTACATAGTTAAAACATTTCTGTGAAACATTGTGAACGCATACCTGCCATGTTAGTGATCCATAATGTTATAGATAATGATGTTTAAATTAGGCAAATAGGGACTATGCATATAAAGATTTTGAAACCTTATTAGCACACCCATTCGTCAACAATCCTAAACAAGACTACTGTGTTGTAACTGTCTGTATACAAATGAAATCACGTAAAGCTAGAATACAAACCATATCCAACTGAAGTTAGTAACAAAGTTGACATGAACTGTAAAATATGACATTAAAAATGTATAAATTATAAATTATGGTCATATATGTATATGTGACCAGTGAATTAGATGCTAAATTTTTATGTTGACTGAATTTTTAAGACTGGAGTATTACTTTATGAAATAATTCCTTTTTCAAAATAACCTTTTAAAACTTTTTCAGATAATTCAGGTAAATGAACGCATGCAGGAATCTAAGTTTTAATCTCATTGAACATAATGTAAAGGTTAACTGTTTGTTATTGCTGTGTTTGCATTTTGGAGA
>WEKW01007636.1:50304-70849 GCA_013389905.1 Sula dactylatra | reverse complement strand
TAAGATTCATTTAATCTTATATATTATATGCATCTTTAAGTATAAACATCCTTACAAAATACCTTCATGTCATGAAAAACATTTAACTTTCATTTCTGATACATTTTTAAAATATAGAATTTGTCGACATTTTCTTAAAACAGCCTGATCTTAAGAGCCTTGCCTTTCATTTCACAACACTTTAGCAATCATATGCACCAAATGAAATAAAAGACTAATACAGTTGTTGTGTTTTAGGAGTGTATGTGCAACTGAAGTCAGCGGTTACCTGTTTAGAAAGTGTTCTTTCTCTCTGTGGTGTACATACATTGTAGAAATTATTCATGTTAAGCATGAGACCGACTTTACTGCTCCCCCCCTTCCAGAATTACAGACCAAAGCTCTGTGCTGTGTCCCCTGCGAAACATTGTGGTTAGTGACTGGAAGCTACAGCTCCACTGCTGGGAAAGGCACAGGGAGGTGGACTCGTCTGTACCCACTGGACTGCTTTCTCCTCTGCAGCACCAGCACTGTCGCTTCACAACATACCACAGGTGGCTATTCTGGGTCTGTTTCTGAGCATGTGAAAATGCAATTGTATGATTTCATTTTCCACACAGCCTTATCAACTGGTCATGAATAATAATTTATGACAAATTTAACCCATTTCCGATCCTGTAGGTAGGCTCAGGGTTGCTGGGAGAGAGGAAAGTATTTTTCTTACCCCACCCATTTCATTCCCACTTCGACTTTCCATTCAAAATGTAGGTGTAGTCTGTTATCTTCTCCTCCCCCAAAACAGCTGACACTTATTCAAGGCTGTAATGCCACTCTTGAGCCAACCAGGAGAGGGTGCTGGAGAACACAGTCTGTCATACAGCTCCCTGAGTATTTTTTTCCTCAAAATTAAAGTGCATTAAAGTTATTCTGCTTTTTTTTAATCCCATCTCTGTACTTCATTCCCTTGCTAATTCAGATTTCTTCCTGCCCACTCTATCCCTTTCAAATGGCATATTACAAGTGCAGACAAATAATTACCCAGATATCTTCAGGTCTGGGATTTTATTGAGATGGATTTATCTGTTATTTGGAAAAGATTTAACATCCTCTAAGCTTAAACATGAATTTATGCATCATCCTCACCCATGTACCTGTTTAAAGGTTCTTTAGAAAATCATAGAACCACAGAATGATAGAAGGGTTTGGGTTGGAAGGGACCTTTAAAGATCATCCAGTCCAACCCTCCTGCCCTGGGCAGGAACATCTTTCACTAGATCAGGTTGCTTAAAGCCCCACACAACGTGAACACTTCCAAGGGTGGGGCATCCACAACTTCTCTGGGAAACCTGGTCCAGTGTCTCACCACCCTCATCATAAAAAAAATCTTCCTTACGTCCAATCTAAATCTACCCTCTTTCAGTTTAAATCTGTTGCCCCTTGTCCTGTCACTACAGGCCTTGGTAAAAAGTTTGTCCCATCTTTCTTATAAGCACCCTTTATTGAAATGCCATAGTAAGTTCTCCCCGCAGCCTTCTCTTCTCCAGGATGAACAACCCCAGCTCTCTCAGCCTTTCCTCATAGGAAACGTGTTCAATCCCCCTGATCACTTTTGTGGCCCTCCTCTTGCCCCGCTCCAACAGGTCCATGTCCTTCCTGTGCTGAGGGCTCCAGAGCTGGACACAGCACTGCAGGTGGGGTCTCACGAGAGTGGAGCAGAGGGGCAGAGTCGCCTCCCTCGACCTGCTGGCCACGCTGCTTTTGATGCAGCCCAGGGTACGGTTGGCTTTCTGGGCCGCACATTGCCAGCTCATGCCCAGCTTTTCACCCACCAGTATCCCCAAGTCCTTCTCCACAGGGCTGCTCTCAACCCCTTCACCCCCCAGCCTGTATTGATACAGGGGATTGCCCCAACCCAGGTACAGGACCTTGCACTTTGCCTTCTTGAACTTTATAGGCCCACTTCTTGAGTTTGTTCAGGTCCCTCTGGATGGCATCCCATCCCTCAGGCACGTCAACTGCAAACTTGCTGAGGGTGCACTTGATCCCACTGTCTTTGTCATTAATAAAGACATTGGACAGTACCAGTGCCAGCGTGAACCTCGAGAGGCAGCACTTGTCACTAATCTCCATTTGGGCATTGAGCCATTGAATGCAACATTTTGGATACGGCCATCCTGAAAATTCCTTATCCATCAAATAGTCCATCCATCAAATCTATATCTCTCCAATTTAGCAACAAGGATGTTGTGTGGGACCGTGTCTAAGGTCTTATGAAAGTCAAGATAAATGACATCAGACTAAGAACAGCTTTGAAGAACAGAACAATTACATTTATTTATTTTTCTTACCATTTTGCTTTTAAAACTTGTTGTGGCAGGTTGCAGACCGGCACTATGTTATGCTTTTGGCTTGCAGGAGGGTCCCAATAGACCATAGCAAGCTCAGACTAGTGTCTCTGCACTAGGGGCATCTCAGCTCTGACAGCTCCCTACCCTGAGTCACACTGAGACTACATTTAAAAGGGGGCCAGAGGTGGCCAATGAGGTCTGTGCTTGGGAGCACAGTGGCAAGAAAGCTGCAGCTGCGTCTTGATTTACTGTCACAGTTGCACCAAGCTTACACATTGGGCCAGGCTGCCCTGCTATTGCACCAAAGCTTGTTCTATAAAAGTGATTCTCTTGGGTAATTTTCTTCATTTTCTCTGTTGCTTCTACCAAATTGGATAGTTTGGACAATTGTGATCTGCTGACAATCAGATTGTGACATCCCCACTTATTTCAAGACAGAGACTGTCAAACAACTGTAAAATTATTTCTCATTATTAATTATTGACATTAGCAAAATATTTAATTTAACCTGAGCTTTGATCTGAATCTGCAACTTAGGGGTGGAATGCTCAATTAAATCTTATAGACATCCAACTTCCAAAGAACAAATTTATTAACTTTCTTAGCCTGCAGCCTGGAATTAGGAAACAGAAGCCTTTTGGAATGGGAAGTATTTAGTTAAAGTAGTGCACCAGGTCACCTTTTAAATTAGAAGGTTTCTGATATTTTTAGATGCATGGGGAAAAAAATGCTAGTATGGTGTTGCTACTTTTATAATTGCTATGATCCCCTGACTTCAGAAAGTGACAAACAGGAGTAACAATAATTAAAGAATAAAAATGGGAGAGATAGCATTGCATTCAGGCAGAAAAAACATCCAGGCTAATAAGCATTTACGACAGCAAACACAGCGTGTATAACTCAGTGTTTATGAGCTCCCTTCTCCCATGCTTCCATTATTTCCAGGAGCTTCCACATGTACAGTCACCTGATTTAATTATTTTATTGTTTCAAAATTAGCCTTGATTATTTTTAAATGCATGAGTTTTCAAATGGAGGAACTCAGCTCACCTGATCTGTGTTGAGGCGTCAGAGCAAATTTTTAACTGAAGCAATGAGTATAATCCATCAGCTCAATCATCTGGCTGCCCTTTCATTTTTCAGCTCTGGAAATGGAATAGCAGCTACAACCTTCCTAGGGAGCCTTTTCCACCCATCACGCCTGAGTCTATAGGACAGTTAGGCACAGACGTCCTTTGCCCAGGCTGCCCTGGCTGGCAGTGCTGCAGCACACTCACACGGAGCAGCCAGCAACACTCAGGGGCTGCGCTAAGGCATGTCCCATCCCTTCTGTGCCTGAGGTACGGGGGAAGCCGTAGGGAAGGGAAGGAAAGGGTTAAGGATGGGAGAGTAGACTCTTCCATCCTAGATGAACTTGTGCAGTTGAGGAATGAGCAGCTGGTCAGAGGAAAAGGCAGTGACCGGAGAGGGGATGAATGTTGCTGATGATACAAAGTTATTCAGGGCACGATGTGAGTTGCCCGAGTGCTATTGTGTTATGATACGGAGAGGTTAGGCTGTAATGTCATGGAAAAAATTAAATGAAAAGTAGTGATGTGACCCCACATCTAATTAAGCTGTGCAACGACGCTCCACAGAAGGTGGTGGATTTTGAGAGTGTAGAGATGGCTGCAGAAAACAACTGGGCAAATTTGATCAAAATCAAGCTAGACCTATAAAATACAATGACTTCACCTCTGCTGCAGAAAGCCCTTGACCTACAAATTGCCACAAGCTGAGAAAATATTTTGCAAATACGTCACTGCACGCATAGCCCTGCTCTTGTGTTCTTTCTCATGCACACGGTGCTGGCCAGTGGCAGGCAGGACACTGTTACACAGCCCTTTTGCCTGAGCTTCTATGGTCTTTCTTAGGTTCTCGTTAGCTTAAGTATTTGTATTATAATAAATACAAATTTGAAAACCAAAGGGAAAAAAATTATTTGCCTCCAAAATTTTCACGTAAAGTTTGACAGTACGGCATCACTGTTATGCCTGTTTAATTTGGAAGGTCTTCTTTCAGTATGGTACTTTAGCTTATACCTTTTTCCCTTATATTCAAAAAACTTATTCAACTTTAGCATTATTTAATGCATTTCTCATATAGGATAAGTAACTGCCAGAAGACGTTCCTTCTAAAGACAGGGTATATTCTGGGTTTGATATGGAGGAAGGATTTCTATTAACTCTATAGAAAATTCAGTTAGCAGGAGTAATGTTAGCAGGCAATTTATAATACTATGCAGGGAAACCATAGTTAAGAATTCCTTCACCCTTTCCAATATTGCTATACATTTACTACCTAACACCAAACCCTATTTTCTTTCTTTTAAGGGGTAAAATCAAGTATATAATTAAATAGCTTCCTTACATTGATTTTGATGAATCTATTATTTAAAAAGCACACATATACACTATATTCCTAGAAAAATATATTTATTATATATACATATATACATGCATATACATATAGGGTTACAGTATTTGTTCTCATCTTTGAGATGCCCACTTCCTGAAAAAAATATATCAGACATCATGTTTTAAAATGGAATCACATGAATATACATATTAAGCTGTCACATGTTTTAGTGAAAATAAACACCTTAGCCAACACTTCAGTGGAAATTTGCTGTAAAAGGACTATCAGATAACAGATTTTAATTGCAAGACAAACTTAATACTCTCATACAAGTGAAAAAAAAAAAGTGATGCAACTAGCAAGAGACATTTGGAATACTTCAATAATAGGAGAAAACCCCAAACTGTTAAGTCTACCACTCAGTGGGTATGAACAAATGATGCTGTCAAGTATTATTTCACTAAAAAGATCACTTGCCAATCAAGTGGTTACCACTGGTGACAACTGTGAAAGATCTCAGCTTTGAAAAGGGATATAAGAGGTTAAGAAGACTGAAACTGCATCCCAAGGAGTCGAACGAACATGCCAGGACCCAGTCCCTGGCACAAAGGACTGGCACAGACACAGCCCTGTTACTAAACTCCTGGGTAGCAACAATCCCTGCTGCAGTCTGAAAGGCAACTGGGCTGAAGAGCCTAGAGAGGTAGATTTTATTCTGCTAATATCCACTGACGTTCAGCTGGGAGCCAGCCACACTGCTGGCCTCATCTTAATTCCCCCCCAGTCCTAACCAAAATGATCATTTTTGTACAAACTATTTGTAAGCATCTGGAGGAACAGGAGATGACTGACAGCCAGTGTGGATTACTTAAGAATAAATTATGTCAAGCTAATATAAATTCCTTTGTGACAGGATGACAGGCCTTGTGGGTAAGAGAGAAACAGCTGAAGTCATACATTTTGATTTTAGTACTTCTACTGACACTGTACTGACAGTGCTTTCTCTAAGCAAACTAGGGACACATGATAGAGATGAAAATATCATTGACTGGGTGTGAAACCAGTTACAAAATCATATCAGGACAGTTATCAATGGTTCACTGTAAAAATGGCCGCATATATTTCAGTAGGGTCCTCAGGGATCTGCCCTGGGTCTGGCAAGCAGTTCCATCAATAGCCTGCATGATGAAATAAGGAGTATATTATTAATGTGCAGACAACTCCAAGGTGACTGGGACTGTCAGTGCTTTGGAGAGTGCTTAGAATTCAAAATCATCCTAACAAATTATAGCATCTTAGTATAATAGGATGATTTTCTAAAAAGGATAAATGAAGATTAATGAGCTGTACAGGATGAGGAAAAACTTGTTAGGTAGCTGTTCTGCAGTAAAGGATCAGGACTGCTGTGAAACACAAGCTAACTCCACTGTCATATGAACAGAAAAAACCCCACATAATGGTTTCTGTAGTCATTAAGTGTGAAGTACTTCTTCAGCTCGCAGGGGCTCAACTGCAACAGCGTGTCCAGGTTTGGATGCCACTTAGAGCTGCTATAGGTGTGATGGGGACTACAAAGCAAGGCCTTCAAACAAAAGTTTGCATAAAATACAAGTGTTAGGCATACATAAGAGATAAGCAGAGGGCAATATTCAAGTGCCTAAAAAGTTGCTACAAAGACGAAAAGGGCACTCTGTTCTTCATGTCTATGGTGGACAGGACAAGAAGTAATGAGTTTAATGCTTTAGCACAGAAAGTTCACACCAAACACCTAGTAAAAATTATGAAGAGTGGTGGAATAACTTAGTTCGGGAGATTATGGAAACCATCACTGGAGACTTCTAAGAGCAAGTTAGACACGTATCCACCAGAAACGGCATAGGTATAGTTTAAACTCTTACTACTAGAATAATTTCAATCACCACTTACAGAGAACAATATTTATTATTTTATATGTCCAAAAAAAGAGAAAACCAAAACACACATGCTGACGTTAGGAAGGAACCTGATTTGTTACATGCAATGACAGAAAGTCTGAGGTCTCCAGGCAAGCGCATGCTTGCGCCTTTACACAGCCCCAGGGAATGCACAGGCACAACACTGCCTGCAGAATTACAGCTTCTCTCACACTTCTCCAACATCCCTACTAGATGCAACAGGATAAGGTGCCATCTGTACCACTTAGAACATTTCAAATGCATTTATAATTATTACAATGATATTTGCCAAGATCCAGAACCTGCAGGAGGATGATTAAAAAATCCTGTTATTAGAAACATTAAATCAACTCCCATGCAAACTTCCTGATTACAGAATAAGGTAACATTTAATTTCTTCTTTCCATAGAACAAAGTGAACTCAGATTTATTTAATATCACCATTATAGTAAATATCAAATGAGGTCAGACTCTTTAATCTAAAAACATTTTCTGAATGGGAAAAATTCCAAGTATGATTTCATAGTGTTCATTTTTTTTTCTAGTGCTATTGGGAACTGAATAGTGGCTTCTGACAAGGAGCTGGAGAAAGCTTACAAGGGCTTCAATAAAAGCAGAAATAAGTGATCATTAAGAAAAGTTAGAAAAGGCATCACATTATCTAAGAAGTGTGAAAAAGCCAGAGAGTATGAAGAGCGTTTGTGACATACTGAAATACAAATCCAGCAAAAGATGTAATTACTTTTTCTATGTCTACAGAACATGAGATTCTAATTGGAGAAGTAAGAAATAACACCACCTCTGCTGATGCTATTAGTTGCCCGTCACTGAAATGGACCTTGTCAGTGGATGTTTCCACCCCACAGAGCACCGAAATCCTACTTGCTTCTGAAATCCCGAAGTATTCCTATCTTAGATTAAAATAAACAGATTTCTGAACTAATGTTTCTTACACATTGAAGTAGACAGAAGATGGTATTTTACCAAACTGCATGATATTTTTCACAATAGAAAAAATACATATTCCTCACAAAACCAAATGAGAGGCCTGTCATGGCATGAATTTGGATGAGCACATACAACCAGAATAAGAAATGAAAAGTTACTACTATCATCAGTCAAGCTATTGAACTAGTAACAGTAGTTTGCGTGCAAGAGTTTCTGTATTTTCAGTTCTTACTGTTGGCTCATATTTTAATACTCCTAAATCTAAAAATGTTGCAGCATGAAACATGCTTCTCAATGACTTTTTATAATTTGTTGTGCCCTTTAATTATAAACCTGTACAATTTATGGGAGATGGCACCAGCTTTAACCTAGAAAGCAAGAAAGAAATCTCTGCCCTCTTCAAGAACTGTATGTCATTAACAATTTCAGTACAGTGCCTTGTAAGTCACAGGGAGCTGGCAGATAAAGCACTGTTAAAAATGCACATTTCAGTGAAGTCATTAAAATGCTTAGATCATTTTATATTTCATGCCAAAGCACCCGTAAAAGCTAGTGCGAATTTAAAAGTTAGCTGAGGTCATGGAAGAAACTGTAGTTCTAACTTTAGAAGGCAAATGAAGAAAAAAAAAAAACAAACCCAAACCCAGAGCAAGGAAAGCTCTTTTCAGTTCTCTCTTACAGTTTGAAAATAGGATCAGTGAGAAAATAATAAAATATTATTGATAAGGCAGGACTACAAGCCTGAAGTCTGCACTGCAGTTTTTACTAACAATGTCAACACTTGATTCACTTTCAAAGCTGGACCTTTACCTTATGTTCTTCAGATATATACTCATGATTTAGTCTATGCCACAACAGTGAAAAATTCTACAGTACTTGTGAGAAGATGAATAAGGGAATCCTGAAAATGTACTGAATGATTTGCTAGGTGATGCAAAAAATTACTCAAATTCAGGAACTTTTGGTGGCATTGGACTGTGTGGGGTTAGTGACGTGGAGTTTTTTGACTGATGGTAGACTGAAAAACAAGTTTAGTGAGGTACAATGCATTCCAATCTATGATATTTGGGGCTACACATAAACCAATACACAGATTCTGAAAAATATAAAACTCTTGAGATATTTGTACTCCTGTTGAAGCATTGCTAAAACTGAGTGTTTGTGTAGATTCCCAGTTGGCAAAAACAAAAGGTTCCTTAAAGAAGAAGCTGAACTCAGCTCTGAAATCAAAACTGTTGGCAGTGTGTTCTGACAAACTATGAAGTCCCCCTCGTTATTAAGCTCTGTATTCTCCACTCATGTCCAGTTTCATCTGCTGTGGTGAAGAAGGGAGTTTCTCTGGAGGTTGAGGTCAGGTTACAGACACAGAGTGTTTGAAAAAGCACTGGAGTATCTGATGAGAAATTGCATCAAGGGCCCTGAGCCAGGAGTATGTGATCCCAGACCAGTTGACAGCCTATTTTTCTTAGACAAGCATACAAAACTTAGTATCTTTTGGCAGGAGTACATCAGAAGTTGTTGCTTTTGACACATGTACCCCCCACCTGATGTTTTAAGTATGTATAACCTCACCACTTCAGCGGTGTCCACAGAAATCCATTTACAGAGTTATAAATGTTATAATATACTACGCAGGAACTAAACGTTAATACCATTTTTGCTGCTTTTTTGTGAATAGCAGATGCATTACACCATAGCCTTTCTAAATGAAAAGTAGAAGAAGAGTCTATGTGCATATAGGAACAGAGGAGCCAACCAGTGTTTAAACTGTAATGAAAATTAAATTCTGAAATAACAACAGGGTTTCTAAATATTCCTAAATAGTATTAGGAAGCAGATCTGATATTCACATTCATTTTTCTTTATAAAAAACCAAGTCCCTAAAACTTCTGTCTGTATTGGATATTTGTATAAACAGATTATGGTTTAATTAGTTGTTAGCCAGATGATTGCTAGGCTTCTTCATGGATGTACCATTTAAAAACAATGGTGACAGGAATATGCAAGTCCTTTCTTTCTATTTGGTGTTACTTATACAGTGAAACTAATATAACTGTTTGGCACAGCTTGTGGTATTTGCTTACAGTACGTTTCAGCAGGCTATATCTCATTTTGTCACAAGTTCTCCCTTGAGTCTAGGCTAGAAGTATGTTTCTTTTAACTCTACTGATACCATAAAAAAATACCACTGGGTGTTATCTGAGTAATGTTTATGCAGATTTTATTTTTAAGTTATCTTCCAGCAGTGATATCATTTTAATACTGGACTGAGGCCAGATCCTGCAGACTTGCCAGTGCATAACTTCTGATGAACTGAATGGCCATCCTTCTTGCATCAGGCTCATGCAGTTGTGGGATCATATGTTGATGTGGGTTAAATTTGCATTCCATGAAGATTCAAGACCAGTTCTTTGAATTGGTTGAGTGGGTGCTCTTGACTGCTATAAAGTCAATTCAAGCCCACAGTAAACTGTAATGATAGCCTCTCATACTGACTTATAAAATATCTATATTAAATGTATCCAGGAAAATGACCAAAAATTAAGAGGCATATGGAATAGTAAAGGGAATCTACCATTCACTATCCTTAAATATATTCAGTACACTTTTACAAAGAAAAAATGAATCATTTTGAAACTAAGATGTTGAATGTGCACTGGTTACCCCCCAAATCAGTCAGAAGGCCCACTGGTCATTTGACGTCTAGATTAACATAGCAAAGTATAAGGAAATCAGGAAAACAAATGTGTAAAATAGGTAATTTTTAATAACAGGTTTTTACTAATGAGGATTTTGAATCTTCACCAGCAGGTGCACAATAATTGTATTCATTTAAGTTACTCTTAGTATCTAGAAGAATACTTCTAGAATGAAGATTTTCAAAGCTTAGCCTTTACTTCAGGTAGGAACTGCAGGGCAGGACGTAACCTTTCGGCTATGCTGGTAATTATGGATATACAGGGACTATGGGATTGAATCATATTTCAGAAATATTTGGGCCTGATCCTATAGTCTTTCCTGAATGGAAGCGTGTCCAGCACTTTCTTTGTGCTGCAGCAGGGGATCTGAAATCCAGGCAGTACTGTACCCAGGACACCCTCCGCAGGGAATGGGATATGGAATCAGTTCTGACAGGCTTCCTCCCTGTCCCCTACACTTACACAGATCTGTGCCCTGCCAGTGTGTTACAGCCTTACAAGGAAGCTTTCTTTTTTGCTAGTGAAAGCAGAAGGGAGCCAGTTTCCAGTTCCCACTGCCTATTTTAATATGGGGTATCTAGGGGGAGATGCAAGGGGACTCTGCCCTGCTGCATCCCTGCTCCCCCCGCTCTCAAATTCTAGGAGGCATTTGGTGCAATTAGCGGTTAAACTGAGTCAAGGGACTGGGTGTCAGACATGTGCAGCTGGGGATTGCTGGCTGGGTGCCTCCAGCAAGTTTGGAACAACACGGCGTGAGCCAACACATATCTCAGCAGGAGTTTTGCCATCGTGCCCGGCTACAGTCAAAGGGCCTTGTCCAGAGAGAAGGGCAACGTCTGCGAAATGCAGCTGAGTCTGAACAGAAAGGTAAAGGAGGCTGATGCAGTCTTTCACTGTTAACCATAGTGTAAATTCATGGCTCAAACTGGACCCATTTCTTTCGGCTAAATAACCAGACTATAAATCAACAGCATATTTGACATGGTCAGTAATTCAGGATCATTACAAAACATTTTCTTGTTTATCTTGTCTGCTTTTAGAGAAAAAATGACATAAAAATTACAAACTTACAGTGCAAATTTAATTATCAAATCAGATGCAAAATGAAGATTAAAAATCTCATTTTCTCTTCTTGACATTTCTAAACATTAAGGTTCTCCAGGAGCCCTACAAACACACATCTTTTCCTGGAAGTGGAGCATTCTACTTCTGCCCCTTTTATATTCAGCGTCCTCAGAAACTTCACAAGCCTTTGCATCAAAGCAGCGTCACTGTTACTTACAGACAGTTGTGGAAAATATGATACTACCATAGTCTGAAAGTAGACACCTAGATAAAAAAGTGGCATTTGCCTTTTAATTGCCTCAGATAGCACAATTATCTTATTGAAAGGGAATGAGAGGATGGTAACATAACTCATTCACATGGGAGATGTTATCAACCAGAAATATACCTGTCAGGAGCCACACACACAAACCACAAACACACTTCTCCACAATCCTTATGCCAGTGATTTAAAAGCTGTCAAGGACTACACAATCTGTCTGATTACCTGAAGAATTTATAGCCCAGCTGGCATCCTGACAATCTTTCTGATGTTCAAGGCATTAAGCTTTAACATTTACTCCTATTAATGTTACAATCTATTGCTTATATGGAGTAACATTTCAAGGCCCTGTTCAAGACCACATTGCAATAGGTACTGAAAAAATAGACCAAAAGGCCTTGTCCCTGTTCAGAGTTCAGGCTCTAACCCTTCCTGGAGAGCACCTATATGGAGGGCACTGCTGGATAAGTATCTAGCCAAGAACATCAATAAAAGCAGAAAGGAAAAAGGGCAGGAGGATGAAAGTAACTATGACATGATCCTTGGCTTATATATTTAGATACTGTGAAGTTGACAGAAGCAAGACCAGGCTTGGAAGGATAAGACCAAAATATAAACTCTGTATCATCGGATGAATAAATAAAAACCATGTTTCTGGTTCCTCTTTGGTGCTATTCATGTTTTCATGAAATAACTTATGCATGACTACCCATATAAAAATTTCTACTTGTTCGACACAGGACCTCAGTACTGAACAAACCCATGCATATCCCAAATTTTATTATTAAAGCAACCCCAGAAGGACTAACACAGTACTTAATAAGATAATTAGGATAAAAGACTCTGTAAGATTCTTCCTTTTTACAGTCTACTTTTGGGGGGAAAATATTGCTCATATTTTTGTCATTTAAAAGGACATTATCAAGATAAAAGACCTCTGTTTTGACCATTCTTCATTACTGTTATTGGTGAAATATGGTTAAATTTCAGTTCAGCTGTCCTAAGCTCAAATTATAATGCTCTGCTAATACAGTTTCAGCTCTTCCCTTAAGTTGAACAGCTACTAATGCTGGCAATTGTATACCGTTTACACTGTTCTCTTATTTCAGTGGCAGGTCAGATGGATTCGTGCTGCATACAGTGAGCATAGGAAATCACATTATTTTGGCCAGCAGTGCCTTGGATCACATCTGCACCCTAGATATCCTTTTCCTCTTTACTTTGTCTCTGTCCCCCAGGGAGTTAGCACTGATCATCACCTCTTATATCATGTCTCAATTGGCTACAGCACATGCCACTCTTTCAGGCTCATATGACAGAGCCCAAGGGGACGCTCTAGACCTCATCTCCTTCTCCACCATGACAGTCTCTCATTTTGCCTTTCGCTCCTGTGCAAGTGTTCTCATAAATTGATGAAATTTTTCCTAGTTCCAATCACTACATTTTGCCAGAAGCATGTGGTAATTGGCAAGGCTTTACTTTGATTCAAAGGGGAGAGCTCACAAGAACCGTGTTAGATTCCAGGTCAGCGAGAGCTTATCCTCTTAACCGTATTAAATGTCATCAACCAATTTCAAGCTCACCTAAAGATCTCTGCAAGAGTGTGCTTCAGTTCCTGGGAAATTTGCTGATACACAGGTATCACTGCATCCTTTCTCTTTCCCACACTGAAGAGCATTTGAAATCAGACTCTTCTCTACCTGCAGGGTAAGAACAGAATAAAAGTAGCTCCAAAAGAAATCTTTCACTCCTCAGAACCAAAAGACCCAACTAAGTGTGCAAAATAAATGAGCAGACACTTCTCAGACACCCATTTTGGGGTCATAAAACTCCTTTCACAAGTGCTGCATTCATCAAGAGACACTTGTTTCCAGATAGAACAAAAAACGTCAACTATGCCTCTCCAAGTGGCACTTCAGTCCAGATTCCCAGTCAAATGCTTTTTCTGTCCACTCTGTGCTGCAAGTGCTATATACTATGTAAACATATATAAGGTACTGAGGAAAATAAGGCAAGACACTTCAATTTTTTTCTTGATAACCCCAGGAGATGCAGCATTCAGAAATACTTAACCGCTGAATACTGTTGCTACTTACTTTCTCATTAATTTTGACCTGATATGAAAAATGTCTCTCTCAGATCCACCACACCTGTATCCTCCACTTTAAATGATGGTTGGCTGATATCCACTGAGCCAAGATGAAAGTAGAGAACACTTGGTCCGAAGCAAAAAGCTCTCAAAACTAAGTAGGAGTCGTTATGTACGTGTCCATCTTATAACAACCTGTCTTCTTTGAGTATTCATGTTTCAGCAGTATCACACCACACCCTAAAACAATTGGGGTTATTGATTACACCAGGGCTTATCTAGCAGAAATAGATGCACACCATCATCTTCTTCAGGACCTCACCACAGTCACACCCCAAGCTCTACCGAAAATCTGTATAGAGTTTATGTTATTTCAAAAAAGCCATATGGTACAGTAAGCTACAGTTATTCATCTCAGATGGTTGAATTTCAGGAGTCATAACAAGGCTGCTCCTAAACTTTGACATCTCAGAGATTATCAAAATACGTGTCCTGCTTTATACAAACATTTTATGAATTAGATAAATTGGACCTCTATAGCAATACCAGACTTTGTTTTACTAGAGCTCAGTCACAGCTGCAGTCTAAAACACACAGGATATTTTTGTGACACTTAGACTGCACATTTACAGAATAGCTTTTGATGGGAGCGCCTGTTATGATAAGGCAGGCAGTTTAGTAATTGTTTCTAGGTAGATGTTTTTTTTAATGTGTTTACAATGTATTTTAAAAGCAGATCCAAACTGCACTTTAACCCAAATTTCCCGTATTTCCCAAACTGTTTAGATGCAGAGCTGAGTCACAAGTTTTGGCAGAGCTCTGGGACTCCTGGGGAAAGAAGCTTAAAACCAGGCAGTCACTGGCCACAGGTCCTTCCTCGCACATCCATCTCCAGTGTGGGTGCAGGCATGGATGTGCTTGCTTGCCATGACTCTGCCTCTATATATGTCATAATTTCACACAGTAACTTCAGACGCCTGAAGTCATACAAGTCAGCCCAAGTCCCTTCTACATATATAGGCTGCTACACAAAATTCTGAGGGTGTGCAGTGCTTTAGGTTGCTTTCTGGCTTGTATTTCACTGAGTAGTACTGACAGAGATCTGCCTAGTACAAACAGATCACAAAATTCTTATCAGAACTCAGATTAAATGTCTTGCAGAAAATATCTCCCTTGAACTCTTCCCCATTACGACTGAACACACTGTTCCAGCAGACATCTTACGTTGTGTACACAGGCAAGATCACTCCCCTACTTCAGCTAAATATTCCACTTCTTCAGCATTAGTTCCCTTAACCACAGCCATGGTCTAAGAATTCCCATTGAGACATTCACTACTATGGGTCCAAAGTATTTTTCTCATAATTGCTTTCCAAAACAGTTTCCCATCTTGTTGGCAGTGCTTTATTATTTGTCCCAGATGTTCTTCTTTGAATTTGGCTGTATTTTTTTAAAATGTTACTATTCGTTCTATCTAATGAGTCTTTCTTACAAGATATGCTTCCTATAAAGATATCTTGATAGCTCTTACTTATATTTTTAACCCCTGATTTGTGTTGCCAGAATCTCAAATTAATTATTCTCTTATTTTGCCCAAGACTGACATGAAGCAATGCTTCCCTTTCGCTCTTTTCTATGTATCATAATGATATTCATAGTCTTCTCATCTTTCTGTCATTTTCCAGTATTTCTTAAAGATGATGAGAGAATTTTTCATGTAATTCTCTGAAGACTTTCAACATAAACTATTGCTATGAAAATTGTTAGCTCCAGCTGGTGTTCTTTTTAGCATTTGTGAAATGTCTGAGTGAGATCTGCCGATATGTTATACAACCCATCTGAATTGAAAAACAGGTTCAACACATTTCATAAGCAAACTAGAGGGTGTTCTGCTTGGGGAATTGGAGCTCATTTGAAGTAAGGCCAGTCAGAATACAGATCACAGAATCACAGAATGATTTAAAGATCATCCAGTCCAACACCCCTGACATGGGCAGGAACATCTTTCACTAGATCAGGTTGCTTAAAGCCCCACACAACGTGAACACTTCCAAGGGTGGGGCATCCACAACTTCTCTGGGAAACCTGGTCCAGTGTCTCACCACCCTCATCACAAAAAAATCTTCCTTATGTCCAATCTAAATCTACCCTCTTTCAGTTTAAATCTGTTGCCCCTTGTCCTGTCACTACAGGCCTTGGTAAAAAGTTTGTCCCATCTTTCTTATAAGCACCCTTTATTGAAATGCCATAGTAAGTTCTCCCCGCAGCCTTCTCTTCTCCAGGATGAACAACACCAACTCTCTCAGCCTGTCCTCGCAGGAGAGGTGCTCCATCCCCCTGATCACTTTTGTGGCCCTCCTCTGGCCCCGCTCCAACAGGTCCATGTCCTTCCTGTGCTGAGGGCTCCAGAGCTGGACACAGCACTGCAGGTGGGGTCTCACCAGAGCGGAGCAAAGGGGCAGAGTCGCCTCCCTCGACCTGCTGGCCTCGCTGCTTTTGATGCAGCCCAGGGTACGGTTGGCTTTCTGGGCCGCACATTGCCAGCTCATGCCCAGCTTTTCACCCACCAGTATCCCCAAGTCCTTCTCCACAGGGCTGCTCTCAACCCCTTCATCCCCCAGCCTGTATTGATACAGGGGATTGCCCCAACCCAGGTGCAGGTCTTTGCACTTGGATTTTAATTCTATTGCACACCTGGTTTCTGAAGCAGAAAAAAATTTCCATTTTGCACCACCCATCAAAAATAAGTAATGTACAATTAGAATTCATAAGTATTACATCCATATATATGGTATCCAATGAATATTTATTTGTTTCATCTTTTTTTTCTATTTTTGCATTTATCTGATTGTGATTTATATTGTTCTTTCAGCTATAATCTTTATGTAAAAGCATTTTGAGTCTGACAGTTAAATGTAGATTTATTTGTAATCTTCTAATTCTCCAAGTCCTACTTTCTCCACCATTTCTGTCTGTCCTATCCCTACTAATATATTGATACATGTGATTGCAAATGAACATTCTCGTATGCTTGGCAATGCTTTTCACCATGCGTGTTCACCTACATATTAATCACTTGGGTACAAAGTAGATGTTTAAAGAAGATCTCCAAGTCAACTATTTTTAATATTGACAATTTGCAGTGTTTCCTTCATTTTCCCCAGCTTCATGTGCTTTCACAGTCTTCCCAACATTTACCCATTTCCAAACTCTCAAAATCTAATTTCAACATCATTCTCATGTTCTGGGTGGGAAAAAAAATGTCAGAGCATCATAGGCCTCAGCTGGCAAAGTTCAGATGCTCTCTAGGTCACGGACAAAAGCATTATCAGCTATGTGCCTGCGTTGATGAAATCACATAGTATCGGGATTGCAGGGCCCAGCTTTGCCCTCTGCCCCACTCAGCAATTCCTTTGACCTCGGAGGGAGATGTGATTCAAAAATAAAACCTGGCCTATGGTCCTGAAGCTGTATAAGGTATGGTCTGCACTTCATTGATCTGTGAAAACCCAGAGCCAAACCTAACAAAAAAAATTCATCCACCTGAAATTGAATTTAGACATATTTAGGCACCAAAGCTCTCCAATTCAAAATAACTTCACAAGAAACCCACCTAACCCCAATGAACATAAGGTCACAAAATGCCTTTGATTTTCATCCCAAATGTCCACAAGTGCTTTAAGTGTTATAAAATCTAGAAACTGTCCTGGTCTGAGCAATGAGCCAGCCTGGTTTTGGACCAGCATCCTCCATGTGATAAATTGAGTGCAGAAGCACGCCACCTCCCCACAAAATCAAATTTTGCAAGTATATGCAACGCTACCAAATGATGACAGCATAACAATAGCAAAGGTGCACGAGTTGACTGTTTAGTGAGAATTAACATAAAGCAGGAATCATTGTTCAGCTTTTTAATTATTAAACCAAATAAAAAGAGAACAAGAAGTACAGATCCCACTTCTTTTGCCACCTGGAGAGACTACAGCCTCTGACTGCCTGGAAGTCCTGCTTTCTTCCACTCTGTGTGGGACTGGTCAAAAGTAAAGTGAGTTAGGAGTGGAAGCCTTCTTGCTGAATCTGAACTACTGCACAGAAAAGAAGGAAAATTCAGTAAGGCAGTATACAAGGCTGGACCATGGAGAAGGTCTCAATTGAGACATGGTCTCTGCTGGCAGCATGAATAAACCTCTTGTGCTGAAGGGTGCAAAGGTACCCTTGTATGCACTGCTGAGCTCTAAGCCATTCTATCCTGGGTATGGGGTTTGGTTTTGTTTTTTTTTTTGCTTGTTCTTCTGAAGTGCCTAATTCTGAACAGAGGTATTTGGGTACTTAATTAGGATGCTGAGACCTTTACTGGACTGCTCTACTGCTGTTATTCTGACAGCTCATGAGCAAAAATACTACACTGCAAGAAAGCAAACTGGAAAACAGGATTTGCAGATCTCTAGAAAAAATGTACCATCAGATGGAACAAATAAACTTACAAAAACAAATTTCACAGAAAGCTTTGCAAAAACATCAGGTGAGGCTTTTCTCTTAGCAGTTCAGATGTGGAAGCAGCAATACACTGAGTTCCTTGTGTCTGTGCTAAAGGAGACAGCTAACTGCTAGCTAACAAACTCTGCTGAATTAGAACCCCGTTCCCCCTCCCACTGAGAAGGTTCAGAGGCAGCCGCAGAACAGGAGCAGGGGTGACAGCAAAACATTCTCTATGATCTGCTATAATCTCACCCCGTCCTCTCTCCCTTGCAACATTTTCTGGAAGAGACTCCATCTAAGTGAACATCTTAGTAGCAAAGCCTGGAATAAAAACAGCTTCACGTACCTTGCTCCCCTTTCAGGAAAGCATAAGGTCTAACCCAAGGGCCTGGCTCAGCGCCCAGCTTTCCCTGGCAGCTGCTGGAGTCCAGGCGCTTCTGCTGAATCTGCAGCCCTCTGCAGCTTGCTGGAGAGTTGTTATTTTTCAGGAGGGAGCAGAGCAAGAAAAAGCCTAAGAAGATACTGTGTTCTGTAAGGTTTCTGAGGCCCTTGTGAATGTATGTTTTTCCTCTTCACAGCAAATACAGGTTTGGTTAGAGTTACAAGCGGCTTATGAAAATTAGTTTTATAGGTAATACAGCAATACTGCTGGTTTGTAAAAGACATTAAGAGGAGAATAAGAGTGGTATCACATGATCATGTCAAGTACATGTTCTTCCCGGTACTAATGATTGACTAGTGCACAGTAAAAATATTTTAATAAGCTGAAAAGTGACTTAATTCTTCAATATTTATTAGATATACATGGACTGTAAGGGAAAAAAATGTTTGCTTGAAAGTTAATGACTGCTTTATGATTTATTATAAGGCTATAAATCTCTATGCAAAGAGGAGAGGAGATCAAAGGGAATCACATCCCATTACAAATCCTGAGGCAGCCTGAAGACTTCACTTTTCCTATCTTGTTTCTGAGCAAGGCAAAAATTTGAGCTCAAAATGGAAAAAGATAAAGCAGGCTCTGACAATTGAATCATCATCAACTCTCGAGCTGAGTTACTATGGCAATGGCAGTGCTGCTGCACAGCTACTTCTTACTCTTTCTACCAGTACAACAGCTTTGTACAAGTACATGGGAAATTTCCACCGCACGTGTGCCACGTGTGGCTCGCCGGAGAAGCCCACGGTCTCAGGTGCCCTGGTCTTTACTGAAGAGAAGAGCAAATCTGTGTGAATAAAATATGTGATTTGCAAGAAACAGTCTTGGAGCAGGATTCTTCCTGCTCTTCTGTGCCTCAGGAAAGTATATTCCAGTGCTTAGAAGATATCTTACAAGCACACAGGATTTTTAATGCAGGAATTTTAAGCATTTTTTTCAGCTGTAACTATCTAATTTCTCTGAATTATAGATGTCTTCTCATTGCCAAGGGAGGATGGCATCATCTTTTTGGCAGAGCATAGCTTGGAGCTGTACATAAGCAATGGATCTAACCCTGATGCAGGTTAATAAATTAGCAATTATAACTCGTTGCGTATGCCACAATCAGTGTGTCAGTACTCACCTGTGTCCTCTTTCCTCTTTGAGGACTAGATGAATAGAACACCTTTCCTATTACTGATGGTATGTTCTCTGCACATAAAAGACGCATTTGCTCTTAATTACTTTTGAGACAGTATTTAATATTTATGCTCTAATAGCAAACAGAAGTTCCCAACAGGAACTGGGGCCCTTTCTAGGAAGCATACATGTAAAGAAAATGTTTGCCCAAAAATACTATTGCTGAAAGTACAGTTTTCTGCAAGCTTATTAAGTCCTATAAGAAGACATTGATGTAGAACCTCAAATGAGCTTCATATCGAGAATTTCGTCATCCTTTTTGTGGAAAAGAAGTCCTTTTCACCCATTGCGTGCGTATGCGTACAGCCCGGATCATGGTCCTGCTAGTAAATGCATGTCTTTTAAGCAGACCCACTCTGGGGAGCAGATGAACAAGGTTAACACATGTGCATTAATCAATAGGAGAGTCAACAACAATTGTCGCAATGAAAGGTAAGAGAGACAACACAGTGATTAAATATACCATGCAATGTATTGTCTGAGAGTCGAGTAACTTTTGACGTCTCTACGTGTGCCATAAAAAGCTGGCATTGCATAACAAGGAGCAGAAAACATCTGACGCGTTTTGCTGTTTACGCAGCTACGCGTCCGTCCTATCTGTGCTGGTAACATCTGCCCTCTGCTACGCCTCAGCTTTGGGGCCTCGCCGTGAAACCTACCGGCCTGCGCCCAGATGCAACACGCTCGCGCCCCCCGCAGCCTTCCGCGGCCGCGGGCAGCGCCGGGGGCA
>WEKW01007636.1:0-49838 GCA_013389905.1 Sula dactylatra | reverse complement strand
GGTTTGCCTTCCCCTGCCTCGATGATGGAAGGAGGAGGGCGCATCCGAGGTGCCCCTGACTCCGGGGTGTCCCTTCCCGAGCAGGAGCAGAAGACGCAGCTGGAAAGGGAGGTGTCCCGCAGCCGCATCCCCCGCCTGGTCCTCCGGCCGCAGCAGAAGGTATCCCCCGCTTCCGAGTCGCCCTTTTCGGAAGAGGAGAGCCGGGAGTTCAACCCGCCCAGCTCCTCCGGGGGCTCCGGCAGGACCGTCAGTAGCAACAGCTTCTGCTCAGGTACCGCAGGCGGACCCCCCGCCTCAGCCCGCAGCCTGGGGGTCGCGGTGGGCCCCCCCGAGCCTTCGCTGCCACCCCCAAACGCAGCATCCGTGTGCCGGGCTCGTATCGAGCATCCCGCGTTGCAGATGAAGAAGGGCAACCATTGATTTTTCCAGGGAAACCCAGTATCTGTTCTTTTAATACGTGTCCGTAAGTGACACCAGATGTTTCCATTTCGAGTTCTGCTCTCCGCTGCTAAAAGGTTGGCGGTTTTACTGCAGCAGAACAGTTGCTTTAAAGAGAAGGATTTGCCTTAAAAACTGCAGCGTGGGTTTGAGGCGTTCTGGAAAGCCTGTAACCCAAAGAGTGTGTAAAACAGTGGCGTTGCTATTAAGGGTATCAGACATTTTGTCAAATACTTGAATTCCTTTTGGTTTTGTGACGATGATCTCCGTGCATGAATCGGAACAAAATAGGTGGGTGAAGTTTTCGCTGTCATATTGAATTGAGTTTTGTTTATTTGAGAATTCAGGCTTCGCCTGACAAGTGTGTTGCCGGGTGTGAGGCGGGCATGATGTCCTCTCTACAGAGAGGGCAATGGCTGGTGATACATCAGAAGCATATTACTGCTCTCCAACTGTAGACTGCAAAAGTGTAATTTGCTCTTCAAAATGAGCGTGTCCCTTTATGTCAGGGACAACTTGAAACGAGATTTTTTATGTTAAATATTTGTGCTGTGTGTAAAGTGTAGCACAACTTAAGTGCCTCAACTAGCAGTGAATGACTTGGATACCTACTAGTGGTGAGTAATCTTTTAACTCAGTGAAACTCTTCACCATGTACGACATTATGCACGTGGATAACAGCACTGAGGGTCACATCAGGAACATCTTGGGCTCCATATGCATGTGGCAATTTTCAAGATATTTTGGTGACTAAAAATTTGGGTTTAATAGTATTTTGGAGAACATAACATTCTCTGTCTAACTAAAAATCTGAATTATAACAAGTAGTTTTGTAATAGTTTATATCAAAGCAAGTTCCTGAACTTCCTTTTTGTTTATTCATAAAGTATTTAAATTACCAAAGGTTTTCCTGAGAACAGCCAGAAGCACTCATATTTGTCTTTGTCTTCACTACAGTGGATCAGATTATTGTTTTTTAATTCCTTTAATGAAAAGCAGTGTATTGAACACTGTGTACAAGAACAGTCAGTTTTCCTAGATGAGAAACACAATATCCATGTTCACATCTACCATTTCCATCTTAGCTTGGATAGATTTTGCAATTCAGGCTCAGTGAAATGATCTATTTGGTTATTGTTTAATGAACAATGCAGAGTGTTAAACAAACAGCATAGTATTGTAAAAATGCTGAAGTTTTTTTCCCATGCCTTTTGAATCCATCCACCTTACCTGCCTGAGTTTGCCTGATACAAGGAAGTAAGATCTTTTGAAGCTTTCTAGAAATACATTATTTTTATGATCTCTCCCAAATGGCTGCTTTTTATCCTGGTTTTTTTTTCCCTGTGTGTTGACAAGCCTTTCATCCTGGTTACTGACATTCTTTTTTATGATATCTTTTGGTTTTATAGCACGTTCTTCAGATCTACTCAACACAGAGCTGCCAAAGTAATGCCCTTGCTGTCCCACTGCTCTATATAGGCCATCCTGAGTCCCAGCAGAGCTTTGTATTTACTCTGGGTGTGTCTCATCTCATGGCTTGACAGTTTTAAGGCGCCTTTCACAGAGCTATTTAGGAATGTGATGTATCTCTTAACCTGCCTTGTAACCACAAACAGTCATCTTTATTTCCTTTATTCATCTTTTATTCTTCCATGAATGCTGCATTGATTTAGTTGGATTTCTTTCCTCCATGCTGAGAGCTTTGTGCTCCTCAAGCTGCCTGCAGCACCCGTACGGGTATGCACTCCACAGTTCGACTGCTAAGAGTCGTCAGACGCAGCCAAGGATCAGCCAAAGCACTGTCCTCCATCCCAGTATGTGGTTTTGTTGTTGATAGGTTCAATGGATTTTTTGCTGAGATGCAGGTATGACAACAGTCACTGGCTTGATTTCCTCATTCTCTGACATCTCTTCCCTGTCTTCCACTTACAATCCTTCTTTATCATAGTATGTGTAATTTAGATTGAAATTCCCCAGCGGCAGCATGTGGCTGCTGGTTCCTGTTTCTGGGGAGGGGATGGAGAAGACCTGCGCGGAGAGGTGAGTGGAGGGGCCGCAGCCTCTAACCTCCCTCTCCTGGTGCTTCGCTAGATGCTTACCATCTTCACTGAGAAGTGACATACGCAGAAAGTGTATTTAAAATTAGCAAGTAATAAATTTGGAATAGGTGAGCAGATTAATAATGTGATGAACAATAGCATGATGGCAGTAGGAATAAGCTCATGAGCGTTTGGATAAATGTCTTTTTTGTAACTTCTTGAGAGCATTAAACTCCAAAAGGTTCTTGATAAGCAGCAGATAGTGTGACTTGGCCTCTGGAGTAATTCCCTTCTCTTGACAAGTTGCTCTCTACCTTTCTTCCTTTATTATTGACACCAAGTGGTTAAGATCAGTAGATTTTTTTTTCCCCCAGTAGAAACGATTTTTTTTCCCCTCGTCCATTTAAATATACATTTCCTGCTTGATTCCCTAGAGCTTCTAAGGTTGTCTGTTTTCCCTGGGTGCTTACATTGGTCCCAAAGCATAAATGAAGGCTTGGAGTTTTTCTTTCTCTCCAAATGAGAGCAGCAGGGTCTTCTAGATATCATTGCTGTTGGTTTAGGTAGGGGGAACCTGTGGGAACCTTGGTGGTGCTGCAAGCATGGGGGCGACAGCAAAAAATGCCACTCGGCCATGGACAGAATGCACTTTGTTTTACTGTTTAGTTTCTTTAAAAGAAGTTATTAGTTCTGTCTGAGATAAGTTTTAAATTTGTGTGATCATCTCCCTCTTTGTCTTGCGTGACTGGATCAGAGACTCACTTGATCGTGTTGGTCAATTATTTGGAATTGACTTTATGTCAGTTTTGCTTTGTAGGTCTGTATGAAACACGGTGACGTTCCTGATTAAATGTATTTTTAATATTCTGTGTTTCTGCCAAGTGAACATGGATGCTGTCTGGGTGTTGTGTAGCCAAGCTGAGCCTTTGTGTCAGTATTCACTCTGCTCAATCCTTCCTTAAAATCTTAGCGCATCTGGGGTCCTGCTTGTTATTTGGTACGGAAGCACTTCTTTTCCTTCAGCCGCTGCCCTCCTTCAGCTTGGATGTCGGCCACAGAACTCCTATGATGTCAAACGATGAAAAAACACTCTCCCAGCAGCTTTGTCTGGCTCAGCTGCTACCGAGCATTCACCCGTGTCATGCATGTTTTCCTCATAAGTTGCACTTGGCTTTGAAGGAGCAGTACACGCTTACCTGGTCAGTTGGGTGGAGAGCGTGATGTTAAACATCGCGAACAGATCATCTGGTCACGGGTCTGTGGCTGAGCGGCTGCTGCGAGATGTTGCGTGAGACTGCCTTCGGTAGTTCTAGCTGCAGCGTTTGCCTTGTAAGAAACAAGATCCTTGGGGCGGGGCGTTATCTTTGGTTTTTGCGTAGACATCCTTTTGATACCAGACCATTGCATATTGGATTGAAGACAGCCTGGACATGCTCAGTAACAGTCTGTTTAGCTTTTCATTTTAAAAGGAAGTTAGTTTGGGATATGCCTGATTACTATTTTCTGCCTCGGAACAGCTCAGCCTTTAAATTTCTCCTTATGAAGAAGACTTGTTACATGCTACCTTTGTAATGACGCCCAAGCTTTCCTTCAGCCTTTTTTCAGAAGCCAGCCGCCGGAATTTCTGCAGGTAATGCGGCAGCGCTTTGTTAACTGAGATGCAGCTTTGTAGGCAGCACTTGTGCATTTAATAATCAGTTCAGCAAAAGGCTTTATGAGCCAGAGGACCTGTTTTATTCCCATAGCAAACAGTTCCTCTTTTCTTGGGCTTACCTGCAAATTGCCTTTTTAACTAGACTGCATAGTACTACGGGCCATTGAAAAACAGTGGCGTCTCCATATATGAATGACTGTGACTCACTCCAACAGAGTTTTCAAGAACAGGAGTTGAAGCTTTTTTTTTTTTGCCTTTTTTTTCAAATTTCAAGGTCTGGGTTCAGTGCTTATTCCATAACTTGTTCTTTTCTGGTGTAAAGATTTTTTTAAAATCTTTTTCTTTACATGCGTGGCACAATAAATATGCTCGGGTACCGCGGCTGCATTGTAAGCCCCGGGGTGTAGGCGCTGCAGCAGGAATGTCACTGTTACTGTTCCCTGCTCCCTTGCTCCTGTGCACAGTCCTCTTGAACTTGGAGATTGTTTGCCCATTGGCCCAGCTGTTGATGGATGCTGGGGCTGAGTTCACAGCATGTATGTCAAAAAAAAGCATGTAGGCTTTAGGCAGGCTTATTTAAGTCAATGTGAATATGCTACCCGTATTGCTAGCCACACACCAGAGGAGAAGGGAATTTGTATGGGTGTTACTGGACGAGATGCTGTTACCTGCTTACACTCCAGTAAGTAATTTCTTTGCTAGGGCACTGAAGTAGGTTGTATCGTAAACCAGCTAGCCTTGGAGGCTACACTATTTAAAAGGTGTGTACTTAAGTATATGTTTCTGAATAGAAAAGGTAGAGGAAAACAAATTTGCAATATTTTAATAAGTCAACAGTTTGAGGCTAAAGAGTTATTATGAATCACTGGAAATAATTACCCCTGTTATTTGTATATGTATATGTATGTATATATGTATGTATTATTATGGAAACAGTGAGCTCTCCCATTCTTCTTGTTTCTGGTTATAAGAAGAAATATTTTGTTTAAATAGATCCTTACTGGTTTATTTGTTGCTTTTTTAATCTGTTACTGAATCAGAGAGATATGCTTAAAAGTGCTCAAGTATGTGATACTTTCAAGTTAGATTCTCTTTTCCTGCAGTCCTTTATGGTACGCTTTTCCACAGTCTTTTTGTCATTCTTTCGAACTGCTGAAGTGATCTTCTCCACTGCATTTGTTTGCAGCACTTTATAAGGCAGTTCAGTAATCACTGTGATAATAATTTACAAAAATGTTGAAACAAAATCTGCTTTCAAAAATGCAGGCATGGCCTTTGCATAAGGGCGACACTTGGTGACATGCTTCCTTTTCTCACTGCTGCTTCCCTGGAGAATTTCCTGCTGGGCCGGCTTACGTGCAATAATTTATTATTGCTTCATATTGTTAACCACCAGTTCTGTTTCTGCAGCACAGAGGTCTGTTCCAAACATGGAAATGAGAGAAGTGCCTAGGTACTAAAGAGCAAAGCCTGCCCGTTCCTCAGTTTTTGGCCTTTCCCTGCTTCCCTTTCAGCTTCACTATTTATTCCCTCTTACTAAGTAACGATCCTTTTGTTCCTGTACCACACAACAACATCTGGAAGCCAAAATATTTGACCTTTTGAATGTTTATTTTCACCTTTTTATGTATCTGTCAGCACTGTGAACCTTTAAAGCCTGATCCAGAGCCTCCTGAGGTCAGTAGAAGAGTTCCCATTCTCTGGCACATTTTGCGTGGTGTCCGGAGAACAGTCAGTACCTCACCCTTTCTCCTACCCTGTTTGTTGCAGCTTGCTGTGTACTATGGACTGAATTCTAAACTACATCATGTATTTTCTTCACCACCAATGTGTAATCTAATAATTTTGTTTTAAAGAGGTTTTCATGCTATTTTCTATTGAGTTGAATGTTGCCGTGCGTATTGAAGAACACCACAACTTGTAGCAGCAATGAACCTTTAATCAAAAGTCTTTGATTTCTTTTGTATTAAAAGAGAATCTTGATATTTTAGAAGAAATTCTACATGATGATCTTACCCTACATTTATAGGATTAATATAAATCCTTGAAATTTTGGAACGGTGTTTTGACGTGTACGTATCACCAAATACAGTGAGTGCCAGTCCGAGTTTGGTGGCAATTTAAAAAAAAAAGGGAAAAATATGCATAAAGCATCAATGGATAGAATATATGTGGTTTCCACGCATCATTAGAAGGTAAACAGTGCAACCTCATGAGGTGATGTTGAAGTTGTGAGGGTCACAGTCGTACACTGTCAGCCATAGAGGCAGAGCTATATGAGAATGAAGAAGTAAAACATGTTGTACCATTTCAGGAACAGGTACAGATTTCTATGTGGTCCATTTAAGATTTTTATTTAAAAAACAGTACCTTCAAAATTGGATAGAACATTTGTCCTTTCTTCCTTTGCTGCATAATGGAATTAAACACATAAAATCACACACACAAAACCCCATATATATATTAATATATTTCACATAATGTTAATACAAAATGGGTCTTATTTCCTACATTTGATATAGTCAAGGCTCTCTCACCAGAGGTAGCAGCAGTGGCTCCGTTTCCAGTTATTGGCCTCAGGAAAGGTTAGTGAGATCTACTAAAGTGCTTTAAAACCCCTACCAAACAGCCAAGATTATTCTTTGTCTCTTTTTCAGACTCTTTCCTCTCCTGACCTTTAGTTAAAACTTTTCTTTAAAGTTGTCAAATAGATTTGCAGTCCTTTATCTTCTTAAACCCCTTGTCCAAGTGTTATCTTTGATGTGATATCAAAACACTAGGATGTGTGCTATTCCTGACTACAGCACTCTCCTGGTAACAGTACTATTTTTATTGATATTTTAACTAGTAAGCCTTGATGCTTTTGTTCTGTGGTGCTATAAATGTAATGACAAAGCCGGTAAACCACAATTATATAGTCCTTTTTTCAGATGGTTTCCCAGAACTCACGTCAGTCCTGCTTGTTAGTGAAATGTTCAACTAGAAGGAAGATTAGTAGATTTGCTGCCAAAGTTAATTAAAATTTGTTGCTTCAGTGTAACTTAGTGTCCTGGTTTCAGCTGGGATAGAGTTAATTTTCTTCCTAGTAGCTGGTACAGTGCTGTGTTTTGGATTTAGTATGAGAATAATGTGATTGCACACTGATGTTTTAGTTGTTGCTAAGTAGTGCTTACAGCAGTCAAGGGCTTTTCAGCTTCTCGTGCTCTACCAACTGAGAAGGCTGGAGATGCACAAGAAGCTGGGAGGGGGCACAGCCGGGGCAGCTGACCCAAACTGGCCAAAGGGTTATCCCATGCCATATGACGTCATGCTCAGTATGTAAACTGGGGGGCAGTTGGCCAGGGGGACCACTGTTCGGGAGCTGGCTGGGCATCAGTCGGCAGGGGGTGAGCAATTGCATTGGGCATCACTTATTTTGTATATTCCTTTATTAGTAGTAGTGTTAGTACTATTAGTATCAGTATTATCCCTGCCTTTTCTGTCCTATTAAACTGTCTTTATCTCAGCCCATGAATCTTACTTTTTTTTTCCCCAATTCTCTGCCCCATCCCACTGAGGGGGGGAGCAAGCGAATGGCTGTGTGGTGTTCAGCTGCCTTCCGAGTGAAACCATAACACTTAGCTATTGTACAGTCGGATGTCAAAAGCTGGTACCTTTAAGGACACGTGTATGGGAAATACCGCATCATAAAAGATGCCCCAGCTGTAGGAGCAGGTCACCTTCCTCTCCCCTCTTCTACATAATCTGAGCCTGTCACCATTCATGCCATGCCATGAGTGAGCAGAGAGGACCTCTTGCCGAATTCAGTGAGCAGCTTCCATACGAAATTTTCAATAGTCGCCATTAGTGGTCAGCCTCTGGGTGTGATGGAAGCAAGGTCAAAGGGGCTGGTGAGGAACATGTGTAAACGTTGCCTGTATATTAATGATAGGAATGTCAGCAACAAGCAGAAGGAGTTGAAGATGTTCGGTCTTGATTTTGCATACTTCACTACTGGGTTAGATTTTATGACTAGAGCACTAAAATCAATACTTCCAGCTTGAAAGATGGACTGGGAAAAACAAGGTGGTATCCAGCTGTGGGATATCTAAAAAACATAATGGAAAAGTATGATCCTAAGCAAGTAGGTTGTACAGGACCTCTGGAGATCATTTCATCCAGCCTCCTTTTTGAAGGAGGACTGTTTCCAGCACTGCGTCACATCAGTCATGGCTTTGTCTATCCGAGTCTAGAAAACCTTCAAGGACAAGAGCTTGCACAGCCTCTCTAGGTGACCTAAGGGAGTGGTGGAGCTGCTAGCCTGCTTTCCTTCACAGGCAAAATGGAGCACAGTTAATTCAAGTTCTGCCTGCGGAGACATAGAGATTAAATGTGGAATGAATTTGCTTAGCAGGATTTCGTATCAGTAGGCCTCCTCTCTTTTCCTGACAGGTTGCTCTTCTGCTTTGCTTTAGTGTGCTTGACTTCTGGTAAGACACTTGCCTCACAAGCACATAATATTCTGATTAATTTTTTTAAATACTAACCCAAACAGATCTTAAAAATAGATGTAAAATGAGTTTAGAATGGATCAGAAGGATGAAAACTAGTAGCATTTTTAGGATTCTACTTTCAGTTATATATATTTTTTTCAACAGTCTGTGTGATTTTGCAGGTTTGCAGGTGACAAATTGTTTGTAGCAAATGACTAATCTTCTAGAGTACATAAAATCACCTACTGGAATGGCTGCAGTAAAAATGAAATGTTTTGGTACAAATACGAGCTGAGGAGAATATTCACACTTCTTACCTTAAGATGTGCTCCCTAAATCATTGCTGGGCAGGTGAGGGTGCCTCCAGAGGCCATTCAGTGTTGTGACAAGGTAGGAGTTAGACTCCTACCTATTGAGAGCCTGATGGCGTGCATGTGAATATGCTCCACCGCTGCCTTTCTATGTGTACTACCTGTTTTATACTGTTGTGTTTCATCCTGCTGCTTTTACTGTGGTCCTTTGTGTTGCCCAGTTGTTCAGAATGATACTGTGAATCTCCTGTTAGCAATATTTTCTGGCTGGGCAGTGAGCCCTTACACCTGGCTGGTTCAGCTGCCCAAGTCAGAACGTTGGTTGTGCTACTCAACAGAAAGCGATGAGATCCTCCAGACAGTGACTCAGGGTAGTGGTATGACTGGAGGAGCCTAAATTGGACTGTTGTTCTGACTCGTCCTCCACAGGAGCCTCTTTCTCTCCATTTAAAACAGAAGGAGCCTTAGCAGGTGGAAGCTAGGTGATACGTTCCCTTCGGTGTCTGTCAGCAGCTTTCATTAGTGCATAAAACACCCCTGTGCTGCAAGACTAGTCATGAAAAGAAGACCAAAGCAACATGTAGGGGGTCAAAAAATGCAGAGCAGACAAGCAGATTGGGAGATTATCCTGAAAAATTATGAAATACCCTTGGTGGTTCACTGTCAATAGCCAGCTTGCAGTGCACCATCCTGGCAGAGTCGTGGCTAGCCGGACTAGCAGATGCCGGGGTGAATGGAAAGGGAACCATCAGGTAAAAGTCAGGAAACTTTTTGCCTTGGTACACTGAACTTTTAAAAGTTCATTAGAGGCCCACGTTTAATTCTGGAATCCACATTTCTTAGTGGAAATGCAGAGTATGTACAGCCTGACCATTGGTCAAGAGACCTTAAGATGAAAGTGGGACAGTAGACAAGGGATCAGGCAGGGGATGAACACTTCAGACTCGTAAAAGTGCATAACTAGATCTGGCAGCTAGGAGTGAGGGTAAAAATAAGTCAGTGGTTCCTCAGCGAGAGCATCATTAATTATTTGGATGCATTATATAAGGAGGTTGTAAATTCATTTTTTCTTGAAGTCTTCAGGAAAAGGCAGTATTTTTTAAAAAAGGCTTTAAAGCATTTTCCAGTGAAATTTCTAAAGCCTCTGTCCCAGAAAATCAGAGGAAATCATCACATCACAACGTATGGCCTTAAAGTCTGTAAGAACAATATTTTTGTCAGTTGCTAGAGTATTATTATTGTTAATGCTGTTGTTTACACTTTGACTTTACTATTTGAAAGCTAGTCAGTGCATGCAAATGTCAGAGTGCTCTGAGCAACTTCCCTGATTGTTTGTTTGAGGAGACACTATCCCGTGCTTGGTTTTGAAACTTGGCAAGCGTGTCTGATCTGAGAGAGGGCTTGGACATAGAGTTTCAGTGATGAAATCCAGCTGATGTTCAAAGGGAAAGTCTACTCCCAGAATGCTCTTAGGATGCCACTGTGAAAAAAGACACCATGAATATTGCTAAGAAAGCAATGAAAGTCATGTGTTTATGTGTTCTTCCCTCATGTGCAAGTAAATAATACAGGCAAGATCAGAACTATGGACTTTCACTGCAGTATTTGCCAGCTTTCTCTCTCCTATCTTCCTGATGCTCATGTGCCTCAGAAGGTAAATCAGGTCTATCTGTATTCCTGAGAAGTCTGGACCTTACTGGGGCAAAACTCTTGCCGAGTTTTAGGACTGAATCCTTAACTGACCTTGCCGAAACCTACGTTCGCATCATGTCTTCAGCAGAAAGTGAATCCATCCCATCACGGGCTCGTCTGCTTCTGTTACCCCCTTGCCAACTTTGGAGGTAGATTCCTTAACTTGGCCCATTTCTGGGCAGGTGGAGGTCTTCACCTGCTTCTGTCAGAGTTGTCAGCGGGGTTTTGGAGGAGCCAACAAGGCTGCAGGAAATACGGAACCCACACTGCCGCAGTTGCGTCCTTCCTCCTGCAGACGAGGAGCAGAGGCATTCGCTGCAGCAGTGAGCAGGGCGGGCAGTCCAGCTGACTGCAGGACAGAGCAGGCATCAGCCTGATGTGCGGTCAGGGTCCACGGGAAGGCTGCTGTGGGGAGTTCACCTTCAATATTAAATACAGCTAAATAACCTGTTAAGGCTTTGGTAGCAGGGGAGAATGAAGATAGGTGCAGGCAATTTGGCTTGCACCGAGCAGTTGGGTGGCACCTCATTGTTCACCAGGAGTTCTCAGTTACTGGAACAGGGTCCCCAGGGAAGTGGTCATGGCACCAAGCCTGTCAGAGTTCAAGGAGCATCTGGGCGATGCTCTTAGTCATATGATTTAATTTTAGGTAGTCCTGCGAGGAGCAGGGAGTCGGACTCAATCATCCTTATGGGTCCCTTCCAACTTGAGTTATTCTGTCATTCAATTATAGCTTTGGAATTATTTATACATAAAGTCTCCCATACAAAACACATCTATGAAGTCTGCAGAACCTGTCCAGCTATTGCAGTGATTTTATTGGTGGAGGGATGAAGGAAATAGTTTCATGTCTTTTTTTTTTTAAACACAAAATTTTGAAAATAATGGCACATAGAGAAACATCTAAGAGGAAAGGTCATAAGAAAAAATAAACTGCATGTATCCTGCATTTTTTTCTGAATATATTTGATTATAAATTATTTGTGTGCTTCTAAAGAGAAGACGCTTTGGACATGGCTAAAGGAGCTGCTTAAATGCAATTCAGAAGCTCATTCAGCTATGCTGATCCACTGCCCTGTAGGTAGCTTTCATTCAGCCTGCTGAAAAGACTCTGAACCCTTGGGAGAAGGAAATGGGCGCTGATCTGGGAGGAAACTTCCACCTTCTCTCTCCTCTGTATTGAGTTATATTGTGATGTTGATGGGAATGGAAAGGATAAAAAGTAAACTAAAATCATGTGGGCAACAATCCTGCTTTAGTCAGGGTGAAAGTGGGGATGGGCTGAAAACCTTATTAGTGGTCTTATCCTTCCCAGTATGTGGGAACTAATTCTGAGTTGCAGAAGGCAGCAGCAAGATGGCAAAAGGAGATGCTTGTAGGCTTAACTGAGCTGATTTGAAGGAATGAAATATGATTAAGCTGGATTAGGTGCTTTGCACCGTTACTGCCCTTTGTGCCTTGGGAGGTAATTCTGGCAGTAGGCTGGGCTGCCCCTGTGGCTTGGCATCATGTCTGGCAGTTTGCAGAGGCCTGGGCAGCAACACCTCAGGCTGCTGGCTGCTGTCACATGCTAATGCATATAGCATGCTTTGGACGGTCAGCACCTATAGGTACCTTGCTCAGCACTGGAGGCAGGACTTGGAGAAATGAGAAGCAGAACATTGGAACAAATAGGTGAGGGTAGGGTAACTGGCCAGGCATGAAGAAAAGCTGGTTCACATGAAAGGATGAGGTTGTTTTACTGTAGTGAGGGAGCAATAGTTAACAATAGAAAAGCTCCTCTTTCCAGCAGAGGAGAGGCAGTCAGGGAGGGAGTGAGGTAGTTACAGGGTGCCCTTTTTGCCTCATAAATGCACAGTCATATACTGGCTTTTTAAACAATCTGCCAATGCAAAGCTCATTGCAAGATCAGGCTTGACCTAAATTATGAACAGGCTGGAAGTGGTAAGTGCAATATGGTCATGCAAATTACTTGGCTTAGTTGCATGTACTCCTTTGAGTTTCATGATAGGTAAAGATAATGCACCAGGAGCAGACTGCAACTGCGTAATTAAGATGGCAGCTTTCATTTTGTCCTGGGAAAGAACAAACAATTACATTGCTCCAGGAGAGTAAATGTTCAAGGCTTCCCAGTGTCAGAGCAGCCTGTTTTTGTTGTGTATCTCTAAAACCACCATGACTTTTAGGGGAGCTGTGATTACTCAAGATTACAGGAGATGTGATTAGATGAAGGGGGTGTTTGATATGTGGATTTCACCTGACTCAGGCTTCTTTCTTTGCATTTAATTGTTAAGAGCTGGAGTGTTTGTATTTCCGGAGGTCAGGAATGCAGGTCTATTCCCGAGGTGGCTGCTGATGCCATGAAGTGTTGGTGTGCCCCCAGAGGAATTCAGCTTTAAACAAAAGCAGTCTGTGTATAATGCACCCTCTTCAGAACCAGGTACCTCACGGCCACTTGTCAAGAATGGAAGAGCTCTGTGATCATGGCTGCTTTAAAAGGAAAGACAATTTTGAGAAACATTTATTAATTCCAGTTAAATGAAAATCCTGACTTTGTGCATATGGGCTGTAGGTCGTTCTCTTGTCGTTCAGATAGGAACATATCTTGAAGGAGAGCATGTGGCCCATGCTTGCTTTTCATCCGGTGTGTACTACACAAGCCATTCTGTGTCTTACGTGCATTTCTTCATGCTGTAATGCTCCCTAACCTAGCTAAGTCAATAGAATTTGTCTTAGATCTGAGTTTTCATTAAGCAGCCCCTGATTTTGTATTTTGCCAGACTCAGTGAAGCAAGCACTTGCCATTTTAGTCTGCCATAAGGTATTTAAGATTTCTTCACAAAATGGGACAAACAGCTTCTCTCCAGGTTTCAGAGCCAAGGTTGTGCATATCAGGTAACTGACTGTAAACAGTTGTAGTCCAAACACCTTTTTTTTTTTTATTCTGCTAACATTCATGTACTTATTAGTTAGAAATTTTGATGTTTTCCCTTTTCTCTTCAGATGACACTGGCTGTCCTAGTAGCCAGTCAGTATCTCCAGTTAAGACTCCTTCTGATGCTGGAAACAGTCCAATCAGTTTTTGCACTGGTAGCGATGGAGACTTCTCCAGGAAGAAATACAGTCCAGGGACCATGAGTGAAGGGAACCCACAGCTGACTCGATATAAGAAAGAGACAAAGACAAGCCTTGTAAAGCCTGGTGAGTAAAGTAGAGTTCCTTTCATTTCTTTAATTACTCTCTAATTGACTAGTACATCTACAGGTATCTAGATTCATTGTGTTGTGCTGCCTGTGATACAACTAATGCTGACAGTAAATAAAAAAAAAAAAAAAAAAAGTTGGGTTCTTTCTATGGAGCCACCAGCAAGATTTGAAAACACTATCGGTATTAGCTTTTTCATGGAAATATAATTAATTGACATCTCCACTTTCTTTTATGAGGTTGGATGGTGATGTAAAATAACAACTGAAATGGATTTTATCCTATTTCATGGTAATTGCACACATATTTCACTGGCCAAAGATAAATGACTCTTACTATTGGAGCAAAGAATTATAGTCTTCTGATGTTGTTAGATTTATTGTTGGATCCTGCCTAAAATTTATGCTGCCAGGTTGCAATAGCTCTGGGGATACAACATGACAAACCAAGGCAAGATAACAGGCAGCCTATGTGTGGGAGTTAGGCAGCTGTAGATCCATACTGCATTGGCTGAATCAAGAGCATGTCTCCCATTACCTCAGGCTAGTGGTCCTCCTCAGACCACCAACTAAATCAGCACCTCCTTGTCGCACATTCAAGACAATATCCTGGTGTGTCCTTGGCTGCTGTAATTTTAAAGAGTAGATATAAAATATTTTCGTGATTCATGTACAGGCAGCTCTTGATTACAAATGGTCAGGATATCTGTGCTGTTATTTAATTAATCATGGAGACAGAGAGGGTGTTTTGACCCTATGCAGAGCAGCTGCAGAACTGACATGGTTTATGACTCAGGTACCTCCTGCCTATACTGTTTCCAGAGTAATTTTACCTCTGGAAGCAATTTAGATAATTTCACAAGGAGCCAGCTCGGATTTACCAGCACCACGTTTAATACAGAAACAGTAGAGAATTTGTTGCAAAAACTCTTCACTGGCTTGGTCATCAGAAGGGCTGATTAAATCTGACTTGCCACTATTCCTGCAAAGTTCTTCAACTCATTTCATAGCACCCATGTTACTTGAGGGTTCCCAGTCTCTCATTGCTCTGTGTAATGGGAGATAATATTTTTTCAAGATTTGTTTTCTGTTCCATTAAAATCAAGGAATCTACCACAGGTAAAAGGCAGTGAATATGGTATATGGCAGTCAAATCTGCAGCCATGCCTATCACAACCATTTTGTATGTGCATCCATACATCCATATGGATGTAGGATAGTGTGCTGGTTTTGGCTGGGATAGAGTTAATTTGCTTCACAGTAGCTAGTATGGGGCTATGGTTTGGATTTGTGCTGGAAACAGTGTTGATAATACAGGGATGCTTTCGTTACTGCTGAGCAGCGCTTACACAGAGTCAAGGCCTTTTCTGCCCCTCACTCCACCCCACCAGTGAGCAGGCTGGGGGTGCACAAGAAGCTGGGAGGGGACACAGCTGGGACAGCTGACCCCAACTGACCCAAGGGATATCCCACACCATGTGATGTCATGATCAGCATATAAAGCTGGGGGAAGAAAAAGGAAGGGCGGGATGTTTGGTGTGATGGCGTTTGTCTTCCCAAGTAACCATTGCGCATGACGGAGCCCTGCTTTCCTGGAGATGGCTGAACACCTGCCTGCCCATGGGAAGGAGTGAATGGATTCCTTGTTTTGCTTTGTTTGTGTGCGCAGCTTTTCCTTTACCTGTTACACTGTCTTTATCTCGACACATGAATTTTCTCACTTTCACCCTTCCGATTCTCTCCCCTATCCTATGGGGGGCGAGTGAGCAAGTGGCTGTGTGGGGCTTAGTTGCCAGCTGGGATAAACCATGACACTTAACAAAATGTGGATAAAGAATTTTGGAAGCTTTTTTCTTCTGCTGAAGAGTTCTATATGCATGGGAAAAGAGTTGCGCACTTCTTTTCAATAAATTACTTCATTTGGTTTTGAACTGTAATATCAAGCTATTAGCTTTTTGAGGTAGTAGTCAGAAGTAATCATTTTGGTTGATGGTATTATTTCAAGTCTTTGAACAGACTTAGTTTAGGAATTTAAAAACTCTAATTTTTAAACTATGTTTCTTTCAAATATTAGGCTTATGTAATCACTTGACCTATGTTCGCCTTTGTCTCCGTAACTCGATCACTGCTAAATTCTTTTGAATTTCCTGAGCAATTTCAGCAAAATTTTAAAAAGAGTACAGGAATCAGTAAGGTTGCAAGAATGCAAGTTGGAAGGCTGAGAGGGGGAAACAAAGGCAATCTGAGTAGAATTTTAATATGCTTTAGGTGAAAAAAGAGTCAACACAGAGGAGTCAAAAACAAACTGCTTTATTAGTTCACTGCTTATGGAGATGCCTTTAATGCTATTCTCTGGGCAGACAGATGTACTGACATCCTCGTCCATTCATTTGAAGCTCTCATTTGTCATCTTTGCAGCTTCCTCATAATGTGGCTTTATTCTTGTAGGTGAGCCATTTTCTGTAGCCGTTAGTACTTTTGCATTGATTGATCTCTAAGGCTGGAAAACTTGTCTCTGGAGTTCAAGCATATCGCTCCTGGGATCCATCAAAACTCTCAGAGCAGGAACTGGGTCTGATTTAGAGAGTACTTATAAGTTCCTCCTGCCAAATATCTCACACCTTTTTAGTGGAAAGTTGTCAAACACACATCACAGTCAATGTGAGAGCTAGCACCGGTGAGGGACATTCCTGAAATGGAGAGCATGCCGGGGGACAGCTGGGGTTCATTTTCCTCACTGTTGTCCACAGGGGTTAATGTAATTCTCTCCCATTGCTATCTCTTTGCTTCAGGCAGATCCAGTCCCTTCCCGATGACCTACCTGCGCATGAATTTCTGGTGACTTGGGAAGATCTAGCCCTTGTGCAAAGAGGAGGCATCGTCATGTAGCAAAACATGTAGGGAGTAACAGGGGAGCTGTAGAAGGGAAGTGGGACCTGGGAGGAGAATATCAGCAACGTGTCCTTGTTGTACATAACCTAGTTCTGCATACAGCTGGATACCTAAAACTACAGCACAAAAAGAGTTGTGCATAACATCTTCCTCTCTACCAAAAGCCCTTGCTGATTTATGGAATAATCTCTACTTCTTATTTATCTGAAAAGTCTTGTGATAATGGCTACATAGCAGGAGCCAGACATGGGAGACAAAAATCCAGCCTACCGCTATCTTTTACAGACTCTGTCCTGCACTACGTTTTTGTAGGCGAGTTCATCAATCAGTGTGCACCTTCACAATGCCTGTCATTTTGCTGAAAATTTATCTGTTGCCGGGATTGTTTTCTTGGAACATGCTGAATCTCAGAAGTAACACTCACACAAATATTTAGATAATTCAGGAAATGTCAGAGTGGGATCGCACTGAGAATGAACCCTGGGACTTTTTTTTAGACTGTTCCCAAGCTCCAGTGCTTTTCTCCTACTCTAGCAACATCACTTCATCTTTCTTTTCTATACTTCAAAGTATGAAAGCTTTTTTGTCTTTAACAGCCTAAGGCATTGTTATGTGGATCTAAGTCATCTTCAGCTCTTGAAGTATTAACAACTAGATTCAGATATCATTCATAATTTATGTTGCTTGCATAGCGAGCCATACTTAATCCTAGAATGCATTATCTCTGCATCTTGCTAAACCTCTGAAAGATTTATAATCATGAAGATGTTATTCATTTGGGACAGTTGGTAATGGTTTTTATTGTGCATTAAATCTGAATCACAGCGGTATTAGAGGTGAATTAGGCTTAAAATCAGTGACTGTGTTTCCAGGAAAGGATGGAGAGGACAGGTACATTAAGGAAGATATAAAACATCCATTCCAGGAGGAAGTTATGAGCCTTTTCATTTCGGGATTTTAGAATCCCTCTTATGGATGTAGTTCATTTATGCAATATTAAAAGAATAGAAAATGTGTTGCAGAAAATGGCCTTGCAAAAAGGCACAAAAAGCTTAATTAACACTAGTGCTAGTTTTGTATCAGGATACAGTGCTGAATCCTACAGTTTCAGTAATTGAATAAACAGGAGCGTAAACACGTATAGATATTCACACTCTTGGTGTATTCCTCCTGCAAAGATCCATCCTGAATTCCTGCAGCTCATATCCACATCTTGTTAAGATAAGTAGGAACTGTTTTGCTTTCTTTGACAGTCTTTCTCATTCTTGTTTTTTTGACTTCCGTATGAACGCTTAGTGCAAGAATTCAAAACCTGGATCTGCAAGCTTGCAAAGTACTGATAAACTTGCAAAGACGTGGATAAAGAAAGGAATCTTGGCAAGAATTGTTAATAACTTTTAAAAGGCTTGCATGTTTAAAATAACAAAAATCTATGCTTTCATTTAAATGTCTGTGAGCATTATAATTTGAGAAGGGCACCTGATTAGCTGTGTTCAGTGTTTCTGGCAAAAGTTCTGGTCTTCCCTTTTTTGCTGTAGGTGACATGGGCACGCTTGGGGCAGTTTACTGGATGATCTGAGGTTACTGTTGGAGCTGTCTCTTAGGGCCCATGGAACTGCTGAAGTTTCACATGAAATTATTAAGACTTAAGATAAAACATTGGGACGTTAAGCACCACTGCATGAAAGGAAACCTAGGTGGCCCACGATTAGGATCAGCTCCTGAAACTTGTAAAGACTGGCTGTCCGTCATTCACAGCCTGGTTTGGTATTAATCATTCCTGGTAGCAGCAGACTATGCAAAAAAGTTATTCTTTTTCATTGCTGATAGAACATTTGGCCATCTATTACTGCATCTGGGTAAAATAGTAATATTTTAGATTATACATCAGTTGAACTGCAGTGGACTGTATTTCAAGAAGGACAGTCATTGAGAACTCAGGCATTAGAACTCCAGTCTGTTCAAATTAATGGGCAAATCTCAGAGGCTTTCACCACTTAGAGCACTTACGTTTGTTGGACAATAGGCAATGGGCAGAAATTAAGGAATGTGAAATTCCATATGAACACAAGAAGACAGGTTTTTTTTTTACTGTGACAGTGGTGAGACACTGGCACAGGTTGCCTGGAGAAGTTGTGGGTGAAGCCTTCATCCATGGAGGTACTCAAAACTCAACTAGACACAGTCCTGGTCAGCCTGCTTCAGCTAGACTTGCGTGAGCAGGTAGTTGGACTAGGTGGTCTCAAGAGGTCCCTTCCACCCCCAGCAATTCTGTGATTCTGTGTTGTCCAAACTTTTTTTCCTTTAAATAGCGCATCACTCAGATCTGTAGTTAAGTAATTGCAGGGCACAGTTTGTACTTTTCCTGCCCGATCTTTCATGTCAGTGTACTGACATTTCACTTACAATGAGTTCATAGAAATGAAAGAATAAAAAAAGTAACTTTTAACAATCACTATTCAATTAAAAATGTCATTTAACTTTGAGCCATAGTAGGTAATGTTGTACTCAGCTTGTGCTGCCAGTATTGTCTTCTCTACTTCTTAATGGTGAATTTGTCAAGTCATGAGTGATTGAGCCTTGGAGTAGGATGTCCCAGTCTGAACACATTAATCTTTGAAGGCATTAGGACTATTAGGCGTTTTAGGAGAGACAGGTGGAGTGGACTGTGTTGGACTTAAATTGGTCGTGAGTACAGTGTAGGTGCAGGTGCTTTTTTTAATCAGCGTTGCAGCTGATGATAGTTACCAAAAAGGAGGCAAGGGAAATAACCCTGGGCATTTGGGAATATTAGATTTAGAGCTAAATAAGTCAAACAGATTAGATAGAAAATGCAGGTGTTAGCTGCAAATTATGTCCAGCTGTTAAATCGTAATGCTTTTCCTGCTGATTTTTTTGTATTGTCTGGTGTGTGAGGGTTAGATTCCCAGGATAGTAAATGTCCAGGAACTTATTCTTGGGAGCACCCTGTGCAAGCGAAGAGTAGTGTCTAGTTAATCCATTAGTGTAAAATTAGCAGATAAGTTTACCCACATTGCTACTCTACTTCCATATGTGCCTGTATTCTAAAGGCAGTCACTTTGGTAATTTTAAAAAAAACCAAAACATAAAATCTCTGATTTAGGTTGTATTGCTGACATCTGGCTGTGTGATTTTACAGATCTTTTGTCAGCTCTCTTCAGTATGACAGTGTGGGAATAATAGTGTCTGACTGATATGTATGTATGTATGTGCTTCACTTGAAAATCAGACGAGTTGGTGTGTAAGTTCTGTGAGAGGATTGTCTTAGAGGTGATTCTGGAAATGTACTTCACTCTCAAGAACTTCACCTTTCTGATTGCAGAAGGATGCAATGATAGGACTTTGTTTTATCTTGGGAAGGCTGATGAAATATTAGAAAGACATGTTTTACTGGTGCATTTATCCATGAACATTGTATCTTGTATTTGCATGGCTTTTGTTCATTCTCTGTACCAAATTTCTGCAAGCAGTGGGAAAAATAAAAGAACTGTTGTCCCCGTTGTTCAGGAACAACGGTACAGAATACAAAAACCAAGTTACGGAATGTGCTAACTTGAATAGATCCTATGGCATGCAAAGAGATTCATTCTCCTTTATAACTACTAGTTGGTACTTCTACCTCTTATGTTGAAATACTTTTTAAAATGTTGCTGGTGTACTATGTATTCTAATGCAAAGTCACACCATTTGGTTGTTTTAAAAAACCAAACAGAAAACCTGTGTTTGGAGATAGAAATCTGCCCTAAAATAAGTTGGCATGCTTCATTTTAAAAGCAGAATCATATAAAGGTGAGAGCGTTGAGAAGACTGGTGACCTCAGTGTAATGTGACTCTCTTTCTGCTGTGACTTATTTACCAGTACTTTATAACCCACATTCCAAGCCTGCACCTTTTCTGAGGAAAGCATAATTAAGAACAAGGGTATGTCAAAGGACATTTAACCCGGTTACAAATGCAGGATTTAATCAGAGTACACCATGCTCCCATCCTGCAATCAGTCATAGCCTTACTTCTGCAGTGAAGATGGGAAGATTTGTGCTTCCATTCCTGGCAATATTCATATAGTTAAATATGACTGGTGTCAAGTGCATAAGAATGCTGAAATTAGGAAATGAGCTACATCTGATTCAGTGTAGTTTAAATAATCGGTCGTAGAACAAAAAATGAAATGTTCTGAAGATGGATCGAGTGAAGTAAGTTGATCACAAATGATGGAGCATCTTGCCTATGTCCATAAGCTGTCCATATGTTTGTTTCTTTTCTACCTCCTTAAAGTATTTGAATTAATAATAAGCAATCTCTTAATACGGCCACGTTTACTGAAAAGTGTAAAGCATAAATTCTCTGAGAGGTGCAGAGGAGCTTGCAAGCAAAAAGCCCAGGTTCCCTGAGTAACGTAAACCAGATGAGCATGGCTTTAACTTGAGCATTAGATTTTTAAGCAACTTGATATTTGGCAAAGAGCAGATACATAGTGGTTGATTACATGTGCTTCTGGAAGGCTTTCCATCTGCTTTTTAAAACATCGCCTTGGCAATAAGAAGGGAGGAAGCACTTAAGCATGTGTCATCTTTCTCGGATGTAAGTACATGGTTCAAATGTTTCACTTCTGTCCCACACCTGATAGCAGCCAGTGTAATCATACTGGCATTCAAATCCAACAGTACGCGACATTTATTTCCTGTACTGTTTTAATCTCACTTTTCATATGTGCACTTCATAATTTTATTCAGGACAATAACGTTTCTGAGAATCTTTTCTAACACAGAGTCTAACAAATGCAGTTTTCAGCCCTATTCCTTTTTCTCATTTGCTTTTGCTCTTCTTCCTTCTCTTTGCCTTTCATTTTGGGCCCGTGCAAAATAGCTACTGCTGAATTTTTTACAGAAAAGTGTTACCAGATAGTAATTCTGTATGCACTGAGCCCTCCTGTATATTTTACTGATGGGATCCACTTTAATTTCACGTCTGTTGCTATGGAGCTGCGTAGCTTTGCTTACTTGACCTGCCAGCACAGGGAGTTATTAAAGCCGTGGTCGCCATGGGTACCAGAGGGCCGGGTGTGCTTGGCAGCGATAAGAACGTACACATCCCGCCCTCCAGGAGCAAGGATGCCGTGCGCGGGTTCAAGCCCATGCTATCCTCCAAGCTTGCACCCTGGGGTTGAGCACGGAGGGGCATCACCCTGCCACGGTTTGGTGTGTTGTAGCAGTCGGCACTGTGATGTCTGGTGGGATGGAACCTGCTGGTGGTGGATCTGTCATTTGCATAGCCCAGCCCCCCCCCCGCCCCCCCCCCCCCCCATGCTTCGGAACTCGGTTTCCATAGACCAGTTGGGCCAACAGACCCAGCGCAGCCAAAGGTCCTGTTGGAGCTCCTCTGCCTGGCGTAGGCGACCTTCAGGAGCTGTGGGCTGCGGACAGGGACTGGCTCTCTTTCTCTGATCCAGGGACTGGTCTCATTGCTCACAGGAGGTGGAACAACTGCTGTTTCCTTTCTTCTGGGGGTTACTGGAGCTGTTTCGGAGGTGCAGGAGATGTGACTTCACGGTCTTGAGCCAAGTTGGATAGAGCAGAGATGGCCTGTAATGTATCTGACCTCGATTCCATATCTGTAATGTAGCTGTAATTGTCTCCACCTGCACAAGTGCACCAAGGTCCTATTTTGTTTTAAAGGAGATATAACAAATAAAATCAGTGAACTAGTGTGCAGTCTTTCTGACCAAATATATAAACATTTACTTTAGGATAAGAGAAATTGTACCTTGAGCTCACTGGTTGTACTGACTAACTCTCCATTGACTAAAAATGGGACCAAGGTTGGCTCGGACATGGGTGTCTACATTAGAGACATTCACATTTAGTCAGAAGAATCCCACCCCTGTCTCCTGTGTTCCTCATCAGGTCTCTGACTACTCTGCTGTTAGCCCTTATTGAAGCCAAGTACAGTCTCTGTCTCTGGTATTTCTCTTTTTTTCTTTTTTTAACAGAAAGGAAAGTCAGTCTTAGACATTCAGTTGTGGAAGGAAATGTGTGTTTGAAGATCGTGCATGGATCTTCAAATAGGTCTAATTAGATGCCTTTTCCTCTCATGTTCATCCCCAATAAGCTTAGGCACTCTCTGTCCTGTTTCTGAGGACCGTTGCACAAGGTGCCTAGCGTTGCACCGGGAGATTCTGTATCTCCTTTCACATCACGAATTCGCAGGAATAAGTATTTTTAGGACGTAAGCTAACTAAATCACACTGAATTGAAAAAAGTGCTCTATAACTTCTGAGAGATAATACTGGAATATAACCAGAATATAAATATTTTGAGCAAGAGATGCTTGGAAAGTTAGGTAAAAATTATTAGAATAGTGTTATGGTTTTTAGTTTAGATTTATATATATATTAGATTTAAACTTTGAATTTTAAAAATTTTGCTTGAATCGATGTGGAAAATGTTCAAATAGCCAAGTGTTTCTTTCAAATAAGAATAAGCAAATCAGCAGCTACAAAGAGGGTTAAGGCTTTAAAGTGTTTTGTGTTTTTGAACCCAAATCTACAAGTTCCTGTTGAAGTGGCCTAGAAAAACAATCTTTCAATTCTTTCTCACAAATTTTATAATCCACTCCTTTCTAAAAAATTATTTTAGATCTTGCTTAGTAGAGAGGTAGGCAATTAGTAGTTGGGCTGTGGCCTCTCAAGTCATATATCTGTTTTTGTTCAGAAGACTCTCAGGCTGCAGCAAGCACCCAGATGTCATAGGGAAAATGAAGGATCCAGAAAAGAAGCCAGCAACTTGCAAAGGAGGAATTGGCAAGTAAAATGTGAAGGCCTAAGTCCCACCTGTCCTAGATAATGACTTGCGCAGCTGTGGGCTGGTGGTGCAGGCCACCTGCAGTTCAGCGTCTTGGGCACAAATATTCCACAGGTAGGTGCTTCCTGCCTTCCTCACACAGAAAAAAAAAAATAAAAGGAGATCCCTGTAACTTAGTTCAGTGAAGGGGAAAGAAACTTTTATTTAGATCTGTTTGTGACTCTCTTGGGGATGGACTCGAGCACAGAGGAGAAGAGTGCCCTGATACAGGGCTGCTGGACAGGCTGAGGGGATGCAGGGAGTCTGCTCCCAGGGAAGCTGTTCCACTTCCCATAATTTAGTAAATGTTTTATTGGGGGTTTGAAGCCAAGTTCCCAGCAGGCACACCATAACTCCTTTCTCTCTCACTCTCACTGGCCCATTAATTGTCCCGATACCGCTCCAGATGTACAGAAAGTGGGACACTCACCATTAAAGGGAGATTCTTGCCTGAGGATGCCTGCAACCTCAAGCTTAGCATTGCGCTTGGTCCGTGAGAGAGCCACGGCTCAAACTGCAGATCGGAGTGAGTAGGGGATGTGGATGTGGGACTTGTGCAGGGAGTTCCGGGGCTGCTGGACAGCGTGCCAGACAATTCATCTTTTAGCTCCCAATGCCTTTTGATAGAGATGCAGGTCTCCTGGGGATTGAGGGGACGCGCTCCTGCATCCGGAAAAAATGGCTGAGTGCCTGGCACAAGAAGGGCACTGGGGTTTAGAGGTCAGAGTTGAGGCAGGTATGGAAGATGGCAATAGCTATGATCTTGAGTCAAAAAAAATTCTCTTTGTATATTGAAGCAGGTTTTTTTTCTCTCCTCTGCTAATCCAGACGAATATGATCCGGGGAATATGAGCCAAAAAAGAGGAACCGATGCTATACACACTGTACACTCTTAAATATTTGTTTTAAAATGTTTTAAAATGTGTGTGAGATCAAACTAGAACATGCTTTGCAATTTGTGTTTTTACTACAACGAATTTTCTGCTCCTTCTGGCTGTTTTTTGTGGTTTTCAGCCTGCTTCACCTCCACAGAAAGAAATCCCTTGCATACAAAAGAGGCCATTATGAATCTTCCCTTAGGAGACTTTTTTTTCTGTTCTCTGCTTTTAAATTACAATCTGTATTATTTATGCTAACGTTTAAAATAGCTTTCTGATTCCCTGGTTATAGTATTCTGAACCTACTCCAGCTACATTTTACTATGCACAACTCCCACCAACCATCAGTTTTTAGTTCAAGTAATTTTTCATGAAATAACACGCATCACAGCCAGAAGCCTGTGCTGCTGTTACATGGTTTTCTTTACAGTTTTCCATCTGTATTCCTCCTCCCCATGATAAACAATGTTGCCAGTATTCATTTTTATCTTAGAATACACAAATTGCAGTCTCTTAATCTCCCTTCGTAAACAGTGCCCTGTAATCCTGTCATCATTATTGTTGACCTTTTTTGGAATTCCTCCAGGTTATTAATGCCTTTTTAATGAGAATCCTGGGGTTTAAACTGTTTTCTGAGCAATGTTTACTCAAGAATTGATAGATTATTTCCTTTTCTATTTTCCTTTACATCCCCTATTTCTTTTTTTTGTCTGACATCTTACTATGTTCAAAGTGGAGCTATGCAAATAACTGATTTGGGGGTTTGCTGCCAAATCAAAACATTAAAGAACACCTTTGTTTCAGACTGAACAAAGGCAATATTCAATCTAAAATATTTAGAATGTTTGGGGAGATTTTTTGATGTTTTTAGCCCTTTTTTAAAAGAAGAAGGAAAGTTGTCAGTTTTCAGAATTAAAGCATCATTTCAAACAAAAAGTAGAAAATTCTAATTTTCCATTTTCTGGCCATGTTTGACTTCAAATCATAAGTAGTTTCAGTGTTCTCTGAGCTTTGTTTTTGGTGACCAAATTACTACCTAAAAGTTTTTGTTTCCCTCAGAGTGATTACTTTAAATACTTTTTGAGCAGTATTGAGTGGATATGTCTATATATTCCTTGTGGTTATATATCTGTATTTATACATACGCATGGAAAGCTAAGGGAATGTCTTTATTTATTCACACAAATCTCACTTAATTGATTTCACTGAGGTATAAAGACATCGTGTAAGTTGGTGGTTACTGGGCTCAGAAGTGGAAGCTCAAGCGTAAACAACTAAGCAGGTCTTTGCAGGTAGTGGTGGCATTTTGAACACTTGACCTGTTTAAGCTGTGTGGTATGTTACTTGCTTTTATATACCTAGATATCTAAATCCTGGTGAAGCTGTGTTTTAGATGCCTTCACTCCCTTTTGGCTCTCACTTGAAGTTACGATTCTGAGCTCAGGAAGAGCCTAGGAGAAAGGAGAAATGCACGTCCAATCCCTGTTCCAATAAAGCAACCACAGTTAAAAATCATAAAATAAAACCCAGCAGCCAGAACAGCAACTAGATAGAGGTTGCCCAACTTTGCCCAAAACTTTAGATTGTAGAGCTCAGTTTTCTCAGGTGTGTTGGGTGCAGAGGATGGGTAGGGTCTCCCGATGGAGGTAGGAGCTGTGGGAAATTCAGACTTGTTTGGATTTCGCCCATGTAGCAGGGGGTAAGGAAGACAGGCGTCTCAAACTAGGTGGATTTAGGGAGGAGCTGGAGAGGGGCATGATAAGCTGAGAGGACGGGAATCCTGCCTCCTCATCCAGTTCCTACTGCTGGATGCAGTGCATGTTCCTGGTGGTGTGATGGGGAGATGCTGTGCAGCCTCCTCCCAGTTCAAAGCCAAATCTGGCCCTGCGCATCCCAGGTGGGTCCTTTCCCCAGTAAAGCATACAGCCGAAGAGAGCTTTCCTTGGGCCACTTCTGTGTGGACCCAGATGTGTTTGGTGTAGCATGAAACATCCACCCTGGTCTTTAGACAGGAGCCAGGCACCAAGCTATTCAGCGCTTTTAACGCCGACCTGCTTCTAGCCTACCCAGAAACAAGAGTTTCACACAGCTGAGAAGCTTTTCTTACTGAGACCAGTGGGAGGTATTTCCTGAGTGAGGGGGCAGATAGGGAGAGCGCCACTTCCAGAATTACCCCTGGGAGCTGGGGACCTGGTATCCTTTCATAAATCCAGGCTCTGGCCACTGCAGTGTGGACATTGCTTCCCCAAGAAGCTTGAAATATATTGCCTTTAATGTCACCTAACAAAATAGTAAACCTACTTTATAGTAGCATATATACTGTTACATAAAATGTATTTAAAGGAAATGAAAATTCTGCAGGGTTTGTTTCATTATATTAGTTTAATGAGCCTTGTCCTGCTTCCATGCTGAGGCTCTTGCATTACAGGTCTCTATTCCTCCCTTCTGAAATTTGGTAAGTAATAGGAAGCTGTTGGTTTTCGAAATCTGGGCAGGCTGTGAGTGTTTGCTAGAGTTGGCAGAATACAATGTGACCACAAACCTGTAAGGGTTAATAAGCTGAAAAAACACAGGCTTCATATCTATCATTTGTGCTTCATAACAATAAGAGTGCTATTGGGGAAAAAAATCAGTAAATGACAGCAATCATAACTTGAAATTCATTGCCCTCAGACCTACCTTGTCTTTATTACTGTAAAAAAATATAGTTTAGGCAACCAATCAATATACTGGGTAGGGCTTTATTGTTCTTTTCCGTAGATGACACTTGAACTCTTATTATTTTTTTGTAATCATTTCAACATGGGCATTATAGTAAATATTTGATTAGCTTATGACAAATGTTGCTTTTCATCCTGGGACTGCAGGGTTGTTTAGTTAGTTACCTCCCAGATATGTTTCTCCTTCCAGTGTATTTCTCTTGCCTGTTGAAAACATGTCAAACTGATTTAAAATGTTTTATGCACATTATAATGAAAACCATATGTCTTATATTAAGGGTGACTGTGCAAAAGCTTCCAGCTGAATCAGGTTTAGCATGTGATTTCATGCATTTGCATATATGCTGTGAACACGTGCTTGCGCAGTTAATTGTGCACCAGCCAGTGTCTCTCCTCCTTGCACATGGGAACCAGATTTAGGAGCTGTGTTGAAGGGGCCTCTGAAGGCCCTTTGTTAAACTTCTGCCACTAACGTGACGGGAGGGCTGGGATGTTTTCCCAGTCTCTGATGGAGTTCGCTCCCTTTCTGTGTATTGCTAAGTCATCCCTGCCAAAGATGACATTTTCCAGCTCCTAAAAATACTTCTGACCAGCCTATCCATTTCCCTTCAAACAGATGAAATAGCACTGCCAGGTACGTAAAAAAATCTCCTGAGGTGGCACTACATGCTTGCTTATAAAAGATACTTGTCCGTAGGTGGATTTCCACATACATTTTACAAAACTGCCAAATGCAAGTTGAGTATCACGTTATACAACTCTCAGTGTATTTTTTGAACCTCCAGTCTCAATATTTCTGTTGAGGTTGGTGTAGCAAAGCAGCATCCTTCTGTCTCTGATCCAAAGAGCCTTTTTGTTTGAACAGGAAGATAAGTTCCCCACACTGTTCCCTTCTGCTCTGTGAACATATGTTCCCTTTGACAAAGGTCATTTCAGGCTGAGAAGAGAAAATTTATGGGAGCCATTTTTAAGGTGTTGTTAGAGCAGCTCAAACTGCGTATAGAAGCACAAAAAAATAATTAGGTCAGACTGATTTCCATATGAAGAATCTCCTTAAGATATATAAAGCAGAAAAAATACCCAGTCTGTAGTGCTTTTTGTCTCTTCCAACATCTGCTTGTGACTGCTCTAAAAATCCATGAATTAAAAACCATTAAGAAAAACACAAGCCCAGATCATAGTGATATGCAGAATATACATGATGGCTCTCAGCCAATACAAGTAATTAGTTTGTAGTGACTGTGTTTTTAGAGAGCTTGATTGATTGTGGTTTCACAGCATACACAAGTCACATTCTCTATTCATTTTGAGATCTGCAGTGCTTATAATTTGTATTAATGTAGTTCAGATTACTACCAAAACTATAGTATTTAGATGAGATCAGAAAACTGCTTAATGACATAAATTGTAATTATTTGATAACAATCCTTCTTCCAAAATAAGAAGAGTAGTAAGCAAGCAAGATGAGCAAAAATCAAGATAAATAATTAGTTTGGATCACACAACCAGCAGTCTAAATTGAGAGGATCATTGGTAAAATCAAGTTTAGATTCAAATGTGGGGAAGCAGGATCTGTGTTGCAGTTTTTCCCCAAAGTCTTCTGTCTGGTTTTGAGCTGGAAGTCTCCTCACCCAGCAGGTTTGAACAATTTATGGAGAGTCACATTGAAAGTTTTGCCCCACATCCCCTCTGACTGCATCTTTGCCAGCTGCCCAAGTTACCAGCAGTTACTGGACCATGCAGTCAGCTGAGACGTGATTAACAGATCTGTCTGATGAGGGAGCACAGGCAAGCCATTGGGTGGACGTCCACCGAAGAGTGGGGAGTGATGGCTTCATTGGCCAGTGCAGTGGGATTGGGGAGGGAATGCCTGTTGGTACCCTTAGGATTGACCATGCCAGGCATTGCTGTGCCCAGCTTCTCGCCATCGTTTTGGGAGCACAACTCACAAATCTGGGCTCAAGGACTAAACTGCATGTAAAATCAGAGGGGATGGTTAGGTATGAAAATCCAAGATTCACAGCAGAGAGCATGCCAGGCAGGAACACATCTCTGCCAGTCCACAGGAGATGCCAGAGAGGAGTGCCCATCTCCCAGACTTAGCCACATACTTGCAGTCCTGGGTGTGCCCACGTGCATGCCTCGGATTCATTCTGAATCTCCGTCCTGGAGCTAGACCACCTCTGTGAGTGCAGGCAACCAGCACATTTCATTCCTTTGAAATATGGCCAGCACTAATGCTACCACCCTGTTTTGTGTCACAGCTGAGCAGTTGGAGCTTGAGGAAAAGATGAGAGTGCAGTGCCCTTCTTAGACCAAAGGAGTTCAAATCCACACCTCTCATAAGAGTTCCTGAACCACTGCGACTTAATGGTCGTCTTCAGCTTCCTCCACTGACTCTAGACTTCATGGTGGTGGAGAGTATGAGACATGGGCAGAGGCAGAACATGTGGGAGCTGCTTGTGTCACCCAAAGACTAGAGCAGTCCCTGTGGAGGAGAGTCCTGTGTCCTGTTCCTTGCTCCCAGGATTATATCTGCCTTTACCCAGTTACTCTTTGGCGTGAAATATAATAGTAAGTCCAAGATAAGAGTCTCACGTATAGTAATAGCCAGTCAAATAAGTAATAAGTCAAAGGCCAGGGACTGGAACCAAAACCCACCATCAGCTATGGGCTTGACACTGTGAATCGAGTATACTTCCCACTAGGAGACTTTGCCCTTGAAATGGGTCATTTTTGAGAGTGTTATCTGAAGAAAAGCTTGAAATGCTAAAGCAAGATTGCATCACTTCTTTGCAGCTTCTTTTTCTTATGTTTGTCAGTGCATGTGAGCAGTGTGGTTTTCTTTCCTAGATTGCTTGTGGTGTACAAAAACAATCTTGCAGGAACAACCCCATATTAAATAGAAAAGAAGCAACATCAGTGTTTCCTGGAAATACACTGCTTATGCTGTTAAAGATTGGAATTAGACACATAGCTGTGAGTTAAAGGTTTCAAGATAAATGAAACCAAATGTCTTAAAAATACAGGTCCTTTCAACATTACAACTGAATTCTCTCTACTTTTCCAGCTGCTTCTAATGGATTTGCTGGAGCTTTTACACAGCCAGGCCCTATCCCTTCCCCTGGGGTCTCTAAATAAAGCTATCTACAGAGACAGCGTGCCACTTACCCCTCGAGTTGCTGCATAGGGTTGGTGAACATGTATGCATATTTTGGTCTCTTTGCCACATAACAGGATGCTTCTGAAGGCAAGGAAGCTCAGCATGTTTTAGTGCTTTACATTTTGAGGACAAGCTGTCTCTGTCATCACTTTTATTTACGGCTCTGTTTCACTGGGTGACTATATGCAAAAGCTAGCATCAGGTGTGATATATAAAGAGGTCGTGTTTATGGAGTCAGAAGATAGGTAAGCTCTGTGGTTTATATACTTTGGCACCTATGAAACAGTGGTGAGTTTGCAAATAGGAAAGACTTACACAAAAAGACTAAATTTTAATAAGCTCATATTCATCCTGAGTTTTGGGAACCAGTTTTGCTGCTTCGCTGTCAATATTTCTGTCACAGACATTACTTGAACTTTTTCCTTTTTTCCATATTTTAATCTTACTATTTAGGTAGCAAATGGACTAAAATGCACACAAGAAAATTTGAGCTTTATTCTTATAAAAGCAAAAAGATTGAATGCCAAAATGCAAGCAAAATTTTAATATCAAGGCCAGAAGACGATACAACAAGGTGTCCGACCATCTGTAATGGCTAGAAATAGCAGACTGGGATGCCATGCTCCAGGTGTCTTTGCGGGGTTATTTTGTAACTCTGTGTAAGAAAGGTGTATACTGTCTCTATATACATATATACGTGTATATATATGTAGACATATATACATATGTATATAGACATGGTATTTCTGTGCTTGCATACTGTCCCGGTAGGCCCAATATACCTAATCTGTTCCACCTGTGAAAGCTGTGAATGCAGTGTGTGACATGTCCCTGTACTGTGTCATTATCCTTGCACTATGGCTGAGGCAGCAGAGAGCAGCATTCAAGGTAGGGCTTTTCTATACCCAAAATGTGGGCACGGCAGCTGCACTTCACGCATGGGATGAACACGCACCGGTGCCAGCTGGAGGCATACCTGCCCTCGCACAGGCAGCTCTTTCTTCCTCTCGTCAATCCCGCCCTGAAGTTTGTACATGCATCATGCACAGGACGGAAAATTTGCCCTTGAGTAATTAGTAGCTTTCCCTGATTGCAGCGCTGCAGCAGGACAGCGTTAGCCCCCTAAGCGGTGGTCCCCAACCCACGACCCACGGCACAGATGAGCACATGCGTCTGCCAGACGGTCGCTGCCCTCTCTGCCCCTGCCTGGGCTGTGCCTGCCCACGCTGCCTGCGCTCCTCGTCCCGGGCAGCACAGCACACAGTCACGGGGTTGCAGGCTCCCTTCTCCTCCCCTCGACGTCAGCTGGAGCTAAGTGACTGTCGCAGTGCCATCAGGGCAGCAATAAAGCTAAAAGGCAGCACAAAGCATGGTGCTGTCTGCAGTGCACTCAGCTCGGTGCCATTGCCCATCGAGCAGTAAAGTGCAGGGACAGCGCTAGACACTGCATGAGTTCACTGCCACTTCTCAGATGCCCGTTCCAGGCAAGGAGCAATCCTGGAAAATGTTACAGGACTTTGTTGGCCATCCTCATGTTGTTCTTCCCATTGCCCAGAGCAATGCACAGCTCCGCTCCCGTGGTGGGGGTGTGCTGCTGCTCAGAGGTGGCTGCAAGGCAGGGGGAGGCCAGAGCGACAGGCTTCCCAGCGTCAGATGCCATACGTGCGGCACGAATGTTTCCATCAGAGCGTATTCCCGAGTCAGCTTGCCTGCCGGCAAGCTGTTGGTACTGTGACACTGGGTGGCTGGAGCATGGAAGAATATGTATGAATGAATTTCAAATGAAAGACTGCTGAAGACAGGAGCTCAACGCGTAGCGTCTTTTGCTGGAAAGGGTGGGTAAGACAGTCCTCAACAAGAAAGTCTCAGATCAGAACTAAACAAGTGTTATGGCCGGTTAGGACAAAATAATATGTTTCTGAGAAATGTCGACCTCTTTCATAGTTAACGCTGAATCAGTGAGCTGTTCTGGGGCTTACATGTGTGAGCTTTTGCAATCACATTGTCACAGCGACAGAAATAATCAACAGGCATCCTTAGGGAGCCGTCAGCCTGGCAAATGGCGTTAGGAGAGATGAGAGGCCGTGTTCGGCTCCTGCCTGCATTGCTGCTAGACAAGGAGTTTCATCTCTTTGTTAAGACATTTGTAAGATAGATGTCACACTTACTCAGGAGAATATGTTGCAATTGATATTTTATGGATAGATGCCATGCTATTTTGCTTAGAAATGTCTACCAAATGGGAGAAAATATTTTTTTAAAGTCTCCTAGTAACATTGCTGTTGAGCTCTGCTACACACAAAGCTGGCTTGAACATCACTAACACACTTGGAACCATTACTATCAGTGACCCCTTTAATTTATAAAATGTTCTTGAAGATCCTATAAATAGCCACATGCCTAATTTTGAACCTAAGTAGTCTCCTGTGCTCACTGTTATCAGAATTGGGGCCAGAAAGGTTAATTCGTGCTTGGCAGACAGTTCCTGGTCTCAGATGCAGTTCAGTCTTTCAGAAAGCTCAGCCTTCGAGGTGGTTGTGTCTTCAGGCTCTGCTCACTCTTACCGGCAGCGCCTAGCTTGGCAGCCCTTCCCAGCACTGCACTCCAAGCCAGGCAGGTCAGGGAGAGGCGGTTATTAAGCCTTGCTTCCTTGAAATGCTTTTGATAGCAAGATCTGAATATGATGTGGTCTACTTAACCAGAGATGAGCCTTGGCTAGGGCTCCTGCTCTCTGTGCCGCTCCCAGGACTTGGTTTTGGAAAGCTGCTGGTGTCTTGCAAGGGCAGGAATGTTTTGGGGGTCCGAACACCAGAGGTATGACGTCGGTGCAATGTGTTTACCTGTTTGGGTCTTGTTTGGAAAAGTAGATTTGGGAGTGGTGTGGTACCAAGACAGTACTCGGAGCGTACTTTAGTCTTGTAGATGGGAATGTTTTGTTTAGCAGGAAAACTCTGTTGCAGCTTGGGACTTCAAGTCCCACGGTCATTTTGCTTCCTCAAGGAGAGGGTCACTGACATCTACATCTGTAGACATGATATAAATACTCTGTGAAACAAAGTGGCTTTGCTGCTCTCCCTCCCTCCCTTTGCAAATTTGCACGCAGTCCTGACTGGTTATAGCTATGGTGACTTGGGTCTAATCATCAGGGGTGTTGTACTGTGTTTGGAGTTGGTTAGAGGTGATAAAGCTGGGTCCCTGGGATACCCTTTTGAAGAGCTAAGCTTTGCATTTGAGCACTTTGAAATTGAGCTGTGGAATATTCTGGGCTGGGCTGAACCAGAGGCACAGAGAAATGGGGGCTGGTCTCAGACCTGGTGAGGGTGGGAAAGTATTGGGTTAAACGCAAACACATCTGATCCTAAGACCAGTTGCTAAGAGCTGCCAGGTGGTAAGGGTGGTTACTGGATGTCTCTCTTTAAGGCTGTGAAGACAGGGTCTGACAAGGCCCTTTCCCAGTCCCAGATATTCAGGAGTGCAAGATGTGCCCATCACCATCAGCTCTGTGAAGGATTTAAGAGAGATGGTGCATCTGGAGGTTTATCTGCTGCTATGGGGATGATGGTAGCTGCAGCTGCATCTCCCCGTCGTGGAAAAGATAGCAAAAAAGGGATTTGTCATAAGTCTGCAGCCACTGGCCAGGGGTGTCTGTGCGTGGGACAGCACCCAGAAGTTCTCAGGTGAGAGATGCTCCCCCTGACCGGCTGCTTAAAGGATGCTGGAAAGTTATTTCCATCCTCTCAGATAAAGTCACCATCCATTATTGTGGCTTTGCAGCATGAGACCTGGATATGGCGTGGGACATTTGCCATTTGAGTGACAGACTGAAAAAAATCCTAACTTCAGGGTGGGTTTTTTTCCAGATGATAAGACTTTCATAGTACATCTACCTACTGGTGACCTTAGCAAAATGAGAGCCGTTTTCCTTGTATGTGCCAGAGCTTGGGAAATAAAAGCTGTGATCCATAGGAAGTCAGTAATTAATCAGATAGATGGTTTAGCACCTGAGAAGCACTTGAGAGCCACATGTGATTATTGGATTATTTTAAGGCTATCAGAACTGCCTTACTATGCTTCTGTGCCCCATGAAAACCTGCAGGTGTGTGTACATATATATGCATATACCCTGTTAGCCTATGCACATTTATACATATTTACATGTATGTGTACATCATCTCAGAAACCAAAATAGAAGCAGGTTTCTCCCAGCAAGTATTATTTTTGTATGGCTTAAAGCGAGAGAAATCTCCAGTTACAGTTGCATGCTCCTAATCACGGTGCTCCTGAAGGAGCCACATGAGCAGCCTCATTCATGTATTCATGGCTGTGAGAAAGCAAACAGGTTGTCACAACAAATGTTCCTAGCCGAGGCCTAAAATGGCTTCTGTAGCTTGAGGGTTTTGTGTCCAAGTATTTTTTTTCTGGTCTTGTTAAAGTGCCAGTTCTGAAGAAATGTTGAAAATCTGGAACAAATCCAGCGCTTGTCCTGAGGGATGTTTGAAAATTAATGCAACTTCTAAAATTCACACAGGACGGACAAAGGAAGGATGCTTGTGATTCATTGTTATTTTGAAAACAGTCTTTGAGTTAAAATTTCCATAATGTTTTCACTCTTCCCTTTTCCTTTCCAGGGAGCGAAGCTGATTTTAGCTCTTCAAGCAGCACAGGCAGTATTTCAGCGCCTGAAGTCCATATGTCTGCTGCTGGAAGCAAAAGATCTTCTTTTTCTCGCAAGTAAGCAAAGCAATTTTTCCTGAATATTGCAAGTGTTGCTTGTGCAAAAATAGACTACTATGTAAGGTCTTGCAGCTAATACATACAATACGAGTATTGTGAGTTTTGAAACATTTTGGGTAATACTACGCTCTCGGGCAGCGCTTGCACTGATGAGAACTGTGATATGAGAAAGAAAAAAAAATTGCTGTATTTGGAGCACAAAACCTGTCATTATGCCAGATAGCTAACTGGTATTTTTTTGTTGTTTATTCATAACAAGTATGGGAGATACAAGCAGGTGAGGCAGAAAAGGCGTCTGCTGGAGTGGAGGAGGACACAACTGGGTGTATGTTAGTTAAAAGCAGTACTTCTAACCAGTTAACCTTAACCTTTTGGTCTTACCGCTTTTTTTTCTCTCTGTAATAGATTGTCAGCTCAGCCTGTACCTTTCCAGATCATGACCTTATTGTTTTGTAGGAAGAAGTAGACAATATTGCCTTTGACAACTTTTTCTTAAACACCCTTGTACAACCTTTATATAATTCAAACGATATGCAAATAAAAAGTTTATCATTATCATCTATTTAAATGAACCTTTCATGAAAGACTTCTGTAAGTTTTCTCCCTATCATGTGTGAAGTGCAAATCCAGACAGCTTGTGAATACAGGGGTGTTTGGATAGAGCAGCGCCTGCCCACACAATCCCTGCCGGTTACATTTCTTGCAGTAGGAGGCAAGAGTTCAGATTGACAGGACTGGTTTCCTGCCCTTTGTGGAAGAGCTGGCAGGCAGGCTGGGACCGGCAGTGGGATACCCGTAGGCTTAAGTCACACAGACATCTCCAAGGTCACAGTGTGCCCCAGTGTACAGAGATGGGCAGAATGGTGCTTAATAAGCAGTTTCCTATCTGTATCGTGAGACAGTTAGAAAAATAAACATTACTTAAGCACTCTCTAGATTAAGTCTAACAAGTAAAGGTACTGGCTGTGGGCAAAACCAGTACTAAGTATAATATGAAGCCCTAAAATCACCTTACTTTCAGTGAGATTATGCATTATTTCATATATTAATGTGTATCTAAATAGAACTTTGAATTAGAGTATGCTGACTTACTTAATTGGACAGAAGTCCTCTGTCACGGTGCACTGCTGTGTTATGCACAGTCTGTGCAAGTTCTGCCTCACACCAGAGTTGATGCTGCACTGTACAAAGTGGAAAGAGATGTCTCCTTTGCAATATGTTCTTTTTTAACTGTTTGACTTAACTCACTATGAAACATTTCAATGTTGTCACAAACCACAGTCCTGCACTTCATTGTAAAATAATTATAAAATCACCCAAACCACAGCAGTGTGATGAAGGTTTGCAGCAGCCACTCAACCATCTGTTCCTTATAAACTGTTCCATTTTCAGAGAAGGGAGGAAACCAAGTCAGACAATTTTAAGAAGAGATTTTGCTTCATAATTCTCTGGTATTTAAATTTTTATGTTCAAGCTTTCTCTTTTGCTGGCTGGATTTGCCTTTTTCTGTATTTTTTGAAACCTGCCCTTTCATTACAGTTTAGAAGAATAATTTCCATGAGAGGATGAAGGTAGCAGTGTCGTAGTGCAGGAGGGCAAACCAACTGAGCAAGCGAGGAATGCACCTCGAGAAGCTGACCTCAGAGCTCCCCAGCCCTTTGGCAGCTGTTGGGCACTGCAGAAACCAGTTGGTTTCAAGCACACACAGTTGACAGTCAGATTATTTAATAAAGAGTGGGAATAGAAAGGTTGCTGTGTATGAGGGAAACTGGAAGGAAGAAAGAAAAAGCCATGCTTTCCTTTGTCTATGTTAATACCATTTCAGCCTACTCTCAGTGGGGTTCAAACTATATCTAAGCAAATGAATAGCTGACAATGACAGCTGAAGCACCCGGTATGCCAAAGGCAGAAAAGAACAGTGGCTCAAACAAAATCTGTTTTCACTGCACGCTGTGATCCCTCGGGCTGCTTGCTGAGGAGCATGAAAGCAGTCTTACAGCAAACCTCCAGGGCTGGGCATCTCTCCGCAGGCTTGGCCGGGGAAAGCCAAAACGTGGTTCTTTTGGCAGTAGTCCAGGCTGCAATCCTCTCATTATTTAATGGAGTCAGAGGTTCAGGGAACATGGATGATCTGAGGGAGTCACTGGGAACTGAGCTATCCACAGAGAAATGTGAAAATAGCCAAGGTTTCCCTAGATCACATAATTCAGACTGAAACCTCCACAGTCAGTGAAAGAATGTGCAGTGGCTGATGACTTCAGGATTTTCTTTCTTCCCAGCGACTCAAAGTTATCTATCTGGTTTAGTGTTTAGACAACTTTGTGTGTAAAACAAGACACATAATGGGTTGCATGACGAGGATAATCCAATATGCTTTAACCATTTTGTTTCCCCTCCAGTCGTGGCCCCTATGGTCGGAATAATGGATCCTTATCCTACAAGGCTGGAGCTAGCCCACCTGCTTCCCGTGAGAAGGACACTTTGTCAACGCTGTGCAAAAACCAGCTGAGTCCTGCCAACATCCATCAGGGATACAGGGCTTCTTCAGCCAGCAGCAGCAACTCAGGCTCATACAAAGGAAGCGACAGCAGCCCAGTGATGAGGCAAGTGTTTGTTTCAGGACCCCGGTGTTCAGCGCACTGACGTACCTTCTCTGCACTGTCTGAGTTGCCAAGCAGGTCACCTTGCTCCTCAGCATAGGTGTGACTCCTCACGTTGGTGGCTTGACAGTCAACAGGGTGCTCCATCCCTTGTAAAAGCTATATTGTTTCAGCACTGTAAAATTCAAGGTAACTTTACTCAAAGCCTTTTGCAGTTGGTTTTTGCTCCAAGGCAGGCTCCTTCATGCGGTTTCATGCCATCAATTCTTGTGGGGATTTACTGGTTCTTTCATCTAAGGGTCCTTTCGCTTTGGAGAGAGTTGGGTGGGGTAATACAGAAAACATTGTACACTCGGGCGAAAATTCACACTGCCCAGCCTTAGGCACCTGCCTAAGGAGTGCAGTTTCTGTACAGGAAGGGAAACAGATACCTGCCAGAGCACGCGACACATATTGCAGAGAAGAAATTGCCTCCACGCTGCTGCTGTTTCCCTCTCTCTCTCTCTCAGGCAACTCAACAGCCAAGCATGTCAGATACACACCTAAAGCTAGATAGGATGAATCTAGGTTTCAGCGTGCTCAGCTTCATAACTCATGTGTGGAGCTGGACTCAGTCCATGCAGTACCTCACCTGGCCGTGTCTGCAGCTGGGTGCCCTTGCCAGTGGCCCAGCTGCCTGCTCTTGGGCACGCCACCCATTTCGGGTGAGGGGATGGCTAGGTATTTTAAAGTTAAATGTCTCATTTGGTGTAATGGCACTGAAACTAAGTACAATGAATAGTAAATTTTGCACTATAGCCATAAATCAGCCGTTTCCTCAAGTACTTTGATTTGCCAGAGGAAGTGACTTGTGCGGACACTAAGAAGCCCCATATGAGTCAAGCTTTGTACCAGTCAATGGGATGTTTTCCTTTTTGCCAGGACTGAAGAACTGTAGGAGTTATGTTATGCGATGGTTTTTTTTTCTTTTCAGGCGATCAGGGAGATACAGTTCTTGTGGTGACAATCACAGCATTAAGCTACAAAATCCAGAGCAGTATTTGACTCCTCTGCAGCAGAAAGAAGTTACAGTACGGCATTTGAAAACAAAGCTGAAGGAATCTGAGAACAAACTTAAAGAAAGGTATATTTCACTTCAGAAATCAGAGTTAGAGGGATTTATTCAGGAGCATTTAGGGGTAGGAATCCTGAACGTGTTTACTCATTTCTTGATGACATAAATTGTTCATTAGGAAATTTGAAATATGATCAGTCTGATTAGGTTGTTCTGAGGTTTTTCAGGTTTCATAGCATGCTCGGTGAATATGTACCATGCAGTTTAGTTTACGAATATGGTTGTCTCTTTTCCATTTTTTTAACTTTCCCAGTAGAATACTTTTAAAGGGTAATTTTTTACCAGTCTGATTTAGCATTGAGACCTTTTATACATAAAACTGTTTCTACCTGCTGGCATGTATTATCTTAGTCTCCTGTTCTACCTCACTCAGTGAAATATGACTACAAATGTCCCCCTTCTCCCCTAATGAAAGAAAAGCTCTTACAAAAACCACTGTGCCTGCTTGTGTTTTCGTCGCTTAGATATTGAATTTTTCACAATAGTCCTTTGTATGGATGCTGAGCAAAGAAGCGGCAATGTGCATTACACAGCAACAGATGTCGTTCCTTTTACCAAAACCGCCCTGAGAGCTGGCTCTCCAGCACACACAACCCAAGCAGGCACAAAGGCCGTTTGAGTGGAGCCCCAAGGCAGAGAGTCCCAGGGACCCCTTGGTCCCGCTCAGGATAGCCCAGTCTCTGCATCTGCAAGGGCTGGATCTCGTGTAGGGGCCACCTCTCCTGCTTGCTTGCAAGGCAAGGCAGCAGCTGTCTCTGGCTCCATGCTGGGCAAAGCAAGCCAGGTGCCTGCAGCCCCGAGCCGTCCTGCTGCCTGAGGCCAGAGTCAGCTCTGGCTGTATGTGACGAGCTGCTGGCAGGCATGGGGGGTGCATCCAGGCAGCTGTTTCTCATTTCCTCCGGAGCGAGGCAGTAGGTGAGATGTTAAGCACTCTGCTGGTTGGACCTAACCTAGAGGTCACCACTTACGCCTCAGAATGTTCGGGGTCATGGCATAGCCCACAAGGCTGCTGGCTGCGTGGCAAGGCTGGTGACTCCAGTTAGCAATCAGCTGGTGTGTCTTACCTCTCTTCGAGCTCTCTCAGAGGTAGCAGCAAATGGTGCATGGAGGAATTTGCTTCCTTCTTGGGGAAGCTCTGCAGCGTAGCCATCCCAGTGCGGTGGAGCCTCATGTTGACTCTTTAACTGACCAGTCAGCAGAAGCGTTATCACGTTTTTATTTTGCTACAGGGAAAGAGAAATAGAAGAGCTCAAAGCTCAGCTGGGACGGATGAGGGAAGACTGGATTGAAGAAGAGTGTAATCGTGTGGAGGCAGAGCTGGCCTTAAAGGAAGCAAGAAGCAAAATTAAACAACTCAAGCAGGTTATGGAAACCATGAAAAACAGCTTGGCTGAGAAAGACAAAAAAATTCAGAAATACTTCATAGACATAAACATTCAAAACAAGAAACTGGAATCTTTGCTGCAGAGCATGGAGATGGCTCAGAACAGCTCTATGAGGGATGAGCAGCGCCTGGAGTACATGTGTGACTCGGAGGAGAAGCCATTAGCATTGTGTGCCATGATGCCAGACAGCCTCATCACAGGGGACCAAGCTCTAGAGGAGGTGGCAGATAGTGGGCTTCTTCTTAATGAGGATACAGCTAACGGGGCTGATTCATTTGAAGAGAGTTTGACCACTGCAACCTCTGAGTTGAGTGATCCAGCTCCCTCCAGTTGTGGTGTGAATAAAGAGATGCTTGAAAATGTTCTGGATGAAAAACTAACTTCTTCCCAGGAGAAGAAGAAAAGCAGCAACATGATGGTGGAACAGGCCATCCAGACTGACGTGGTGCCATATAGCCTAGATGTGGAGCAGCTTATTCAAACCATCTTCAGAGCTCAAGATACCTGTCCTCTAAGCCCACCTTCTTCACTGAAGGAATTGGGTGAATTTTCTCTTGGAAGCTTCAGTGATTCTGGTATCATAGTGGACTTAACTCCAAGTGATCCAAACTCTGCCATCCTTTTGTCTCCTATGGAGTCTCCCTGCAGGAAGGTGGAGCACGGAGTTAATGAAAACCGTTTCATGAAAGAACTTGATTTTACAGAACCTTATGATGATGAAGTCTTTGAGTATGTCAATACTTTCTCTCAGACAGGAATGAAGAGGAGATACTGGAGCAGCAGCCTCCTCAGAGATGTTCTGGCTGTAGCAGCTCCTGTTGTACCAACTATCCTGTGGGCTTTCAGTACTCAGAGAGGAGGAACAGATCCCATTTACAATATCGGAGCATTGCTTCGTGGTTGCTGCCTGGTGGCCCTGCACTCTTTACGCCGTGCACCCTTCAATATTAAAACCTAAAGTCCATTCTGTCCCTGGGCACCAGCTGACTGAGGCAGAGAGAAAGACGAATGAGACAGATCATAAAAAGTTATTGTATATTCTGACAGAGTCCATAATTTTGCTTTTGACTATTTGATTTGCACTATAAATCAGTTTGAAAACATGTTCCTTGTTTCAGAATGAAAAAGTTGAACCCTGTAGTTCCATAAGATGTTTTTAACTGGTGTTTTTAACAGTAGTACTGCCTACAGAAATAGTTCTCCTGCTCACAGGCACTGTGTCCCTGCCCTGTGCTGCTTTCTTTCTGGTGCCAGCACATCTGCACAGGGAACGTGACCAGGGAAATCAAGGAGAATTACAGCTAGTACTCTTTCGTGTTTGTTTGCTGAGTTAGCGTTAAGCTCAGTTTCCCTGGCTGGCTCACTGAGCAAATGTACAAGTGTTTTGCACTAGATCAAGGGTAGTGTGTAATGTGCACGGGAGCAAATGGCCAGAGAAAGGTGGGGTATTTCTTCAGGCAGTACTAACCTAAAACATTTGTGAAACTACAGTGTTAAGTAAGTGACATGGAGACTTGTTCCCACATGTACTCCAGAAAGCATGCTAGCGCTTTCCATTTGTTGTCTGAATTGTCAATTCAATTTATAGGTAAAACCCATATTCCCCAGGCAGCTTCCAGCACATCGTTCGTGCCTGTCTTGTATAGTGCTCTTCTCAACTGTACAATTGCTTGAGCATTTCACTGGTCTTGTGCGTATACAGGGACTGTAACCAAAAACGTACATTGTTGGGAGTCTTGAAACATGTTACACTGATAAGTATAGGCGTGGATACACTTTGAATATTAATGTTGTTTTAAAGTCTTAATGTGTTGGAACTTGATAGTCATCCGAGCCCTTTGAAATACAATGTATAAATGTATTGTGTTTTAACTTATTGTTTATTTAATTGCTTTGTTGTAAATTACCTTTATAATCACAAGTTCAGTAAAGCATGTTAGAAACGTTAAACCTGTGAGTGTTCTATTGCAGCAAAGCTATAAAAAATACCCCATCTCAGCTGAGCTGTCAGGCACAGGCTGAGCGGCAGGAGGGACTTTATCAGGGCATAAGGAACCATCAGGACCCGGAGAACAGAGTTAGACTGAGAAAACCTAAGTACAGCTCCAAGCGTAAGCACTCAGCCTGATAAAAAGGCTCCAGTCAGTCTGCGGATGCACATGCCACCCGCTCTGCTGCACCCACGCTGCATTAACAGATGCAAGTAACCTAAGCGTTAACCCAATGTAATCTTACGGAAGCTTGTAACTTCTCATTTCTGCACTGACAGGGGCGTATCAGTCTCTCTGGCATGTTAAATGGCAGGAAGTCCAGAAGGCCTTGTTTAATCCAGCCGAGAGGCATGCAGTCTTGGTGTGCACACTGAGATGTCACTGTGACCATCAAACCATAAATTCTCCATTTCCAAAACTTGAGATCTGTGCATAGATCAGAGGAGGGCAACGCTACCCAACAGATGGAACAGTGGGGTTTGTCTGGCTCCACCCAACCTTTCAACAACACCTCTGGGCATTTAAACCTCACTGTTTTCCCCTCCAGCAAAGCAAATATAGTATTTCCTTCAGCAACTCAGAGCAGAAGAGGTCTAGTGAAGCCAGACAATGCCATGATTGCTCTGCAGCTTTTGGGAAGGAGGGAGTTATTAGTAAGCCACAAGAGAGGAGGAATAATTGGCCAGCGTGCAGGAAGCATTTGCAACACTCAAGAGGGGGCTACACGCCGATGCTGACAGAGGCGACTCAGAGACCTTTCATGTCCCTGTGATGCCTGGGTTCTGAACTACTTGTGTTTGCAACAAAGATTCAGGAGGGTTCATTGTGTTATATTAAGAAGAGAAATCTAACAGACAAGTTGATGTAACATAGTCCCCAAGAGTTCACAAAGATGGCCACAAGAGCATCTCGCTTTCTCTGCTGGCAACGTCCTCTTCCATGCTGTCCTGCCTTCTTGGGTTCCTGCAGGCCAGATGGTTTGCCTTACGACACTACTGCAATGCATATTGCCCAAAGGTCACTTTCAAAAGCTTTTTATTCTAATTACATGGACACAAGGGCCAAAATTAATATTTTGGAAGGGGTGCTAATTAACTTTTACACAACCATGGAATTTCATCATTCCTAGATATTTCCTCTTGGGACTGGAACACATTACAGAAAATGCCTTATTCCTGCTTCAAAGCATGTCTGTTCAAGAGAGCAATATTTTATACCCAATGTTACCAACTTTGTTACAATTTTGGATTTCTTTTTTACACTCACTATTGTTTAAGTGATCTTCACTTTGAGTGGTGGTGAAATTAAGCATAATTTAGAGGAAAAAGTGATCCTCACTTCTAGGAGAGATATTAATCTGTGACTGCATGGGTTTCTTTTGCAGCAAGCAGGCAACAAAGCAGCACAAACCTACACTTACATTTAAAATTTCAATAGGCTGAACTAATTTCAAAGCACGTTTTGGGCAGGCTCCACTTAGCAGCAGTGTTTTTAAATATGCCATTTACGACATAAGGTGCTAACATCAGAAAAACATCATAGTTGTTTCCTGCCTTTAAAAATCTTTCTGTCCACTCAGCTTTCATAAGGCATTTAACTATGCTCAGTGACAGGTGATAGAGTTCCCACCTCATTCCCTATAAAAGGCCTTGCTCTGATCTCTACCCAAAATTCAGCTTGCTTCCAAGCCTCCACCTCTTCTCCTTGTGCTGATTTCAGCTGAGATAAAGTTAGTTTGCTTCACAGTAGCTAGTATGGTACTATGGTTTGGATTTGTGCTGAAAACAGTGTTGATAATACAGGGATGTTTTTGTTCCCTGTTGCACAGGGGTACACAAGAAGCTGGGAGGGGGCACAGCAGGGACAGCTGACCCCAACTGACCAAAGGGATATCTCACACCATATGACATCATGCTCAGCATATAAAGCTGGGGGAAGAAGAAAGAAGGGGGGATATTCGGACGGATGGTGTTTGTCTTCCCAAGTAACCATTATGTGTGAAGGAGCCTCGCTTTCCTGGAGATGGCTGAACACCTGCCTGCCCATGGGAAGGAGTGAAGGAATTCCTTGTTTTTCTTTGCTTGCGTGCATGGCTTTTGCTTTACCTATTCCACTGTCTTTATCTCAACACATGAATTTTCTCACTTTTACCCTTCTGATTCTCTCCGCCATCCCCCTGGAGGTGAGTGAGCAAGCAGCTGTGTGGGGCTTAGCTGCTGGCTGGGGTTAAACCACAACAGCCCTCCATACTGCAGGGATGCAGACAGCTCAAGGTGCCCTTTTTAAAAGGAGGCCTGAAGTGCCACGATAAATGCTTCAGTCCCAGGCTTTGGGGGATGGGCCTTTGTTCCCCAATGCACAGAGCATATGCTGGCCATTGCTGCAGACATAACAGCTTAATTTTCTTCCCTCTAATATTTGGCATTAGTCTTAGTCATGTCTCATCTGGATCCCGCTGGTGCTGTACCAAGTAGCTAGGGGAGGACCATCAGCTTCCAAACAGTTCAATAAAAATTCCTGTCCTTTTTTTCTGAGTTCAGAAAATGTTCATACCCATACCGCACTGGGAAGTCTTGTCTCAAAGTGTGCAGCTGGGAAGGATGTGCAGCTCATAGGCTAAGGGTGAAATAACAGGTCTGCTTGAATTCAGGCTTACAGGATAGCATAGGAACCAAGTCAGCTCTTTCCTGGCCTGAAGCAATGCCTGTTTATAATCCTCTAAGCATTTTCCTGTTCAAACCAGGAACAAAAAAAGCCCTTCTTTAATATTCAGCTTAGAGGTACCCTACATGCCCCCATGGTGCTAAAAATGTTGAGGCACAGGCACTGCCCACCTCCCACCAGAGATCCACCTACACCCTTACTTATGTCCACCCTCTCACAAGGCTGTTCGTAACTCCTCATTACTCATCTCTCCTTCCTTTCCCCCCAAATCAACTACCTCTCCTAAATCCCAACCTCTAGAAACATACTCAAATGAAAGCACTGTTTTATGTATGTCCTACAGAAGAAAAAACTAGCTCCAAAACCCTTCAGACAAATGAACGCAGGACACTGCAAACATGAGCTACTATAGCACAGCCAAGGAAAGGATTTTCAAGTCGTCCTGGCAGGTCAATCCTCCATAGTCAAGAATAACAGTGAAGGGCATCACTAGCTTTCAGTAAAGAGAAAAAAAAAAAGGACATGGCCAAAAGGCCACATATGGAGAGGGAAAAGGAGGAGCCTATGGCAGCAGGAGGGAAAGAAGCAAACCCAGTGGGTGTACAAGATACTTCAAGGAATGCAAACTGATGGAAAAGATGATGGCAGAGCAGCAGCTAAACAAAAGGTTTAGGAAAAATGTTTTCACATTTGTTAAGGATAAAAATTGAGATATAGGAAGGAGAAAAGAAGATAGAGCAGAGGAAGAAAATAAAACAGATACCAACGCATGGGTTTTAAACATGCAAGATACAACATACAAGAGCACCGTACCCTTACCGGCATTATCTCAGCACACGGTAGAGGAGATGGAAGTAGTTCCTAGAGCAGCTGAGCCCAAGTAGAGGCAGGCAGATGGAGGGAAGAGCAGCAAAACAGCCTGAGTACACAGCAGGAGAAGGAAAAGCAATGCAGGAGGGCTGACATGCAAGGTGGCAGCACCTAATGGTTTTTAAAATGGCTGAAGGCTCAAAAAACAATTGCGCTTTCATGACATATTCAGGGGCTTTGTTTCTAACTTTTTATTAACTAGCCCCTGTTTTGTTATTTTTTAATAATATTTGCATTGATTTTACATTGTCTCAGAAATAGCAATAGTAAGCACTGAACTATTTTTTTTAAAAGATGAGACATAGCTTCCAACAGGCTTTACCTTAAGTAGGCAATAGATACTACGTTTTCCTGCCCTGTGTCAGCAACAGTGAAAGAATTATTTGTACCTCCTCGCTTCATCAGTACAGTTAAAAGGACAGACACAGATTGTTATTAAAGCTTATTCACACACTTTATCTCCCAACCACCATCAGACACTTTAGAGGCGTGTACTAGATTTGTGTGCCATACTGCTGTTTAGCCTACACAGACTGTAGTCAACCATTCTAATCCAGCCAGAAAATTTGCACAAAAGTGCATATTGTTGCCTTCTAAAAGATATTTCAAAATTTTACATTTCTCAAGGACTTCTTTTGTATATGAAAATTGCTGTCAAATCAGTTGACTTGTGCAAGATTTTAAGCAATATGACAAACATACTAAACATTTTTAAAAACTTTGCTCCATGACTAAGGCCATTAAAGGTAATTCTTACTGCTTGCTTTCTCAGTTACTTATCTTTTAAGCAAAACTTTGTCAGAATCTATTTACAACTTTGTTAAAAATACTATTTTTCTAGGCAGAGGTGACCTAGTCAGATAGCCCCCCCACCTCTTACCACTGCTTTTACAACTTCCTGTGCCCTGTATGCACAGGGAACAAGCCTCTGGCACAGAATTTGCTGTCCTCACTCATCTGTCACAAGGTAAGAAATCCATACAAGCCATGAATTCAGGAATAACGGCATCCACACCACAGAGGATGGAGATCTGAGCTGGACATAAAAACCACATGTACTCCCTCCTCCCACCCACCTTGCCTTCCAGCAGACATAAACTTTTCTTCTTCATTAAAGCACTGTTGTCTTCTACTGCTTATTTACCTTGCACACTTGTCCCAGAGAAATTCCACTGTAAATACATATGGTAAGCGTACAAAAATGGAATTTGAGAAGTGCTGTTAACTGAACTGAGAATTTTCACACTAGCTTTATTAACAGGAGGACACAATTTTTTTCCAATTATACTGCCTATGCAACGAGTAGAAGGTGTGAGGATTTTTTTTTTCCTAACTGTAGGAAGTAAAAGAATTTCTCCTAGAAATACAAATTTACCATACAAGTAAGTGATTTAACCACTCCCCTATGTTCACAACATCAGCCTTCATAGGAAAGGAGCAGCGTGCACCACTGATGTGTAGCGATGCCACTGCAGTGCTGTAAATGGTCATGGTAGCATGGGAAGCTGCAAGTGAGAAAGTGACAAGAAATCCACTTCAGTGTCCAGCTGTAACTTGTGCTCCACCATCGCATACTCTACCAGGGATACATTTAGAGGAGCAGGTCATCCATAACAAGTAATTTTCTTCTGCACAGGTCAATACGATCTCTATGGAAAACTGTGAAGTGTTTATAAATACTTTTAGAAAAAGGCAGAAGCAGACATTCTTTATCAGGAAGGAAGCAAAGGGTTCTTTAAAACTGTTTAATTACATGTTTCAGGTAAGCACAGACAGTATAATAATTTCCCACCGCTGAATATTTACATTCTTTTCTCTAGGCTTGAGCTGTTCATTAAGAGTGTCTTTCAATCAACATCCTTGCTCAATCACTTTTGCTGCAAAGAAGGGTGCTGGAATAGAACTATTGCAGGAAACATCATTCCATCAAGGCATGATTTTCTGTGGATTTTTTCTCCTTTAAGAACCACCTACTAGTAGTTCAAGATATTTTGGGAGAATCTTGGCTTCCAAGATGACCTGAAGAATGCACTGAAACCAAGCAGTGTGTTCAAGTCCTAGAAATACTTAAATCAATACCAATATGTATGTTGTAGAGCCAAAATTCTCTTTTTCGCTGGCACTGCCATTGATGCCTGGTTTCTGTTAAGACAGTTTTACACCAATTTTGTTTTGTTCCTTTTTCATTAGCCTTTGAGCCTCTTTCTCCATTTTCTTTCGTTGTTGTTCTGCTGCTCTTTTTTCCCTTTCTGCTATCTTCTGTTGTCTGTAATTAAAGAAAATATTAATTGCTAAATAACAGGAATCCAATTTTCAGCACAGTCATACCTTAAGAAACCTGTCAATAAACAGGTTATAACTAATAAAAACAGAGCTTCAGTCTACTGCAGATAGGCTCAGAACAGTTATTCTTTTATTGTGCTGAAGTCCTTTTTTCAGATTAATCTAGTCTTAGGCAATAGTATTTGCTCAAATATTTTACAATCTAAAAGCCACTCAATTCTCAAAGATTCAGAGTAAGTGAACCAGTGAGAGTGTACAACAGTTAAAGCCTAGAGCTATTTAGAAAAAAAAAATTCTAATGCTTTCAGTAGCAAGATGACCCGTCTTTTCAAATTCAGACCAAAACAGTTCAACTTGTGTCCCCCCTTCCCCTCAACAGAGGCATCAGCAGCTATCCTCTTTGTAATGCAAGCACTACAAATATTTTCCTCATGATCAGATGAGATGATAACTTCTAATATTCCGTTTCACGTGTTCAAGATGTGTTAGACTCTATTATTCAGTACAAATATAAATGATAGCCTTTAAGGAAATAAATAATTAAAGAGTCTTCAGTTGTGTAACCTTTTAGCATTATTTCTTATCCCTGCTATAAACCCCCAGACATCACTATCTACTAGCTCAAAGAATCTGTCTACAGAAATAGGTTTCCAATTTCAACAAATACATAGCTGAGCAGAGCTAAGGACAAAAACAACACAAAAATCCACTCATTTTACCCCCCCACTTCAGCTAGAAAACATCACTGAGTGGCACAGGGGCAACAAGGATCCATACCCTGCAGCACTCTCCTGTATTGCATAAGTTGAAAAAGAATGGTGTAAGGAGGTCAATCCTGTTTTGGATTCAGTTTATTAGATATGAAAAATTTGCTAAGTTGCTTGCAAGAGGACTTTAAACATAAAAATGAAGCTTCATTAACTTGAAAAATTGAAATGCAACACAGATTCAGTAAGAATAAAGAATTGCTTATTAAAAGAGAATAAAGAATTCTAACTGTCAAGGCAGTAAAGAGTTAACTTTCAACCTATCTCAATTACCTGTGCACATCCACTTAAGTGTGTAAAACATACAGAATTAAAAACTATCATCACCTGAAGCAATCTTCTCTGGTAGATTCCAACTATGGACAAACTGAGCACACAAACCAGAAGTATTTCAGTTACAAAGACTATGTATTGTCTTTGTATTGGACAGGAGAGGGACTGAGCTCATTGAATATTTCCATGGCTTCCCTTGATTGATTTTTATTGGCTAGAAGTTTTCCTATAGTCTATTAAGCTGCTCTGCTCTCTGTCATGGAAGAATGAAATTAGCCACTCACATCAGGATCTACCTCCCAAGTTAATGGAAGCCCAAACATTTTTTTTGGTTGCTGTTTTTTTGAGATCATGACCCGCTATTCTACATTCCACCAGAAAGCCGGATAGTTGACAGTGCTGTCAGTCTGACATATGCAGAGTAATAATACTTGCCACTTTGCAGTAGTATATTTTCTTATATTCCCCACACCTCTGAACTGATGCAGAAGAGAAGTTATATGTACACCAGCCAGCATGAAAAGACAGCACAGTTCCAAAAAGCCACATGAGGTGTTAAACAATGTTGCTATTCACTTCCAATTCTGAAGTGAGGAAAGTCAGAGCAGATTCATGTTTATTTTCCCCCTTAAAACCCCCAAGACACAGAACTCCTCTGCACAGAGAAGTGGTTTCCATGCCCTCTACTGGCTAAGTCATTTTATTGGACTTCAGTTATGCCCAGATGAGAAGAGACCTTCACATCACCTCAGACAGAGGAATTGAAGTCACCCAAAAACATGAGCAAGTAGCTTACCTCAAAGTGATTACATTTCCACTGCTCTTTTACTTGGTC
>WEKW01007634.1:33036-46235 GCA_013389905.1 Sula dactylatra | reverse complement strand
TCGTATTTGAGCTCATGACTCACCTATATGAATATCTAATGAAGCAAAAATTGGTGCAAAACTTAAGGTAGTAATCAGCAATACAGTTGGGCAGCAAAGTGCTGCAACTACCTATTGTGATTTGATTTTTGGCAGAGCATCCATCAGCACGTTATTAAGAGCATCTTAAATCATCCTGCATTACCTGCATAAAGAGAAATGTAAACATGCAGTCACAGTCAAAGCTGAAGAATGTGTTGAGCTGGAATGTGCAGAGCAGGCCAGGCAGATTTCAACTGTCGTTCATACATACTACAAAAGATGCAGCAGTTTTGAATCAAGAGTGGTGAAGAAGGTAAATATAAATTGGTATGACACCCCTTGGCTGCAGGGGTGCAAATTCAGCTGTAAAGTTCCAGGGCCACAAATGCAAACATTAAGGGAAAACATGATGAAGAGCAAGAAGTGACATAAAGTGGCAACTGTGATCCAGTGGGCATCACAGCAAGTTGGTGCCATGTCAAACATCAGCACCAAGACAGGTAAGAGCATGTCAGTGCTTGTCTAACATATTTACATTGTCAATGAGCTGTGGCTTGACAAGGAAGAGCAAAGGGTGAAATTCGCTGAGTAGACCCATGAAGAGTAAGCAGCAATGACAGCTAACATCTGCTGGAACTAAAATGTTGCTGGCTCAGCCAACAGGACCCCCTAGTTTAGAGACTGATAGAAGCCTTGCAATTCACACATCAAAGTTTGAAAGAAGGCAAAAATGGAAAGAAGAGGTACATTTTTTTCAAAGACACTCCATTTTCCTTGGCCACCTCTATGGCCAGCAGAAAGTTTTCAAGTACCCTAATTTGCGTTTTTCAAGGTGATTTCTCTTGAAAAGAAAATGTTTAATTTTTGGAGTGGAAAAGAATTAAAATTTAAAGCCAGTCCAATAAACATTTCTAGATTTTACTGCCTTGGTGGCCTGTACCCACAGAATACTTTGTTACTTGTCACATAATAAGCTATCAAAGAGATTACTGAGTTCTATTTTGTTTCTATCGTTTCTATAGTTCGTTTCATCTTTCTTTTAACCCCAAAATGCCAATGACTCTGAAAAAATTCTTATCAGTATGGCTGAAGTTCGCAAAAGAAGAGGATATGATTTGGTAAGTAGAGACTTCAGTGCTCCTCCTTTGCATCTATTTTTCCCCCAAAAAACTATCCTTACTCACCCATTTTGTCAGACAGAAACTGTGAGGAGTAACATGAAAATCTGGGAGCAGCAAAATACGCTCCATGAAGAAAAATGAAGTCACCATGTAGGAAAATGATAATACAGGATGTCATCACTCCAAGGAGACCTGATTGCAGACAGCAACATCTGATTGACAAGAAATTGAGAATTGACTCCCCTGATAAGGAGAATATGATGTATGTGTTTGTGTGTGTGCATGCATATAAATTATTACTAATCATGTTGATAAGTTGGGAACACCCTAAGAGTACAAGGCACACTTCAAACTGATGTGCTGTGCTAATCTAAACCCTCTGATGATACTGTCCTGTCCAGTTTAGGCTGCATCACAGTGACTAATGGTACAGAAGCATATGCACATAAAATCCCAAATGAGCTTGCAACACTCATGTCTGTTGAGCTGCTAAAGCCGCTTTGGACTTTGGAGGAAAGCAGTTGCACTCTGGTTCAAGGAGTTCACCTTACTTTCAGAAAGTGGTCAAACTGAGAAGTCCAACTGTGCAAAATAATTCACAAGGTCTATTTAGGAAGCATCTGCAAACCCCTGAAGCTGGCTGACCTTGCATTATGCTTTAATATATTGTTCGAACTTCAAAAATTGCCAGTTTTAACAAGAATTATTTTAAGAGCTATGCTCCTTGAAAGTGAGTACTCAGTTACCAGCACTGTGCAAATAGGAAAGCCTTGCCTGAGAAGTTTTCCCATTAATTATCTACCCACAAGTATAACCTACACCTTCTCCTTGGACTGAAACCTGTAGGCAAGCATAGCAACAATCTTTCAAGCAATGCACAAAGTCCATCTTGCTTTGGCCTGAGTACCACTATGCACACATACTTTTTGGGCTTGTTTCTCTGATGCTGTATCAGGCTAAGCATGAATACAAGTCTGAGGTGCAAATCCCAAGCTTTTCTTTTCACGTGAGTGCACTCTGTGTTTTAGCAGGCTCCTCCTGCCATTACAAAAAGCCTCTAGAGAGCACTGTATAAAATGGTGGAGCAGCTGGCAAGGGGCTGTTGCCCTGGGAGTGGTCATTGCTCTTTTAGAAGAAGGATGGGCTTCCTGGGGAAGCTGTATGAAACGCTGGCATGAATATCCCGCACTATCATTTGGAATGGCAATGAAATGGGAAGGTTATCACAAACTGTCGCTGTTTATTTATGGCTTGTGTACAACTGTGACCACAGGCAAATCTGTCAAGATACAAGGTCTGTTATGAGTCTAAGTCAGGTAGTGCAGGGGAGGGGATATGGCTGAGAATTGTATGCAAGTACCTACAGAGACCTTTGGGGAGCACAGAGGAGAGGCACAGCCATTTCACAGACAGCTAGAGACTGCCCATCCCTGGAGGGGTAAGGGCACAGACTTAATCCTGTTTTGCAAGGCAATGCACCTGCAGACCTGCCCAACAGCTGAAGTTGTTGACATCTCTTCCCTCATCTCCTGCTGTTCCTCTACCAGATGATGCCCAAACACTTGGAGAGTGGAAAAAGGCTTTTACTGGCCTTCCACAGTGCACTATCAAGCCAATACTAAGACAGCACAGGTGTTTGTCATCCCCTACCCAGCTCCAGAGAAGTGACAGTGCTATTGCTTGGTGGGGAGAACCATGTAAACCCATAACACAAAAATATTGCAAGTCCTGCACTGCTGAGAAGATGTCTCTGAAGCACAGCTCCTCTTCTAATGCACTAGCATTAAGCCTTTGAAAAAAAAAGGAAAACAAATTAATAAACCATTACACAAAGTATTTCCAGTAGCTTTTCTGAACTTTATTCCTTCAGTTTCCAAGTATCACTTAGTGGCCTGTTACTCTTCTCTGTTCTGCAGCTCATGACTAAAATAGAAAGGTTGCAAAGCTGAGGGGAAGATACTGATGGACAGCTCTGCAAATTGTTCCAACTGAACCATAAAACTGTCAAACAAATGATACATGTTAGTTGTGATGTCCCTATGCCTCCCAGAAATAAAGTGAATCCCTAATGGAAGACTTTGGTAAGGAATTAAACATTAATTGGGGCTTATACAAGATGGATATAAAAGGGATTAGAGGCAAACCATAGGTTTGCTGTAGCAATGGTAGAATGAAAGGCAGAGCATTTATTTCTGAACTTTGGATTCTTGACTGATTATGAGCAATACAGACCTACAGCTGAAAAGATCATACGGCAGAGGAAAACATCTTTATTCTTTATTTTGAAAGGGGTAGTGGCCCAATGCCCTTAGTCTTCTTTACCTGCTTCACAAGCACAGTGCTGGGAGAGTACTTATATTGTCAATTACTGACATGGTTCCTAACTGGAAGATCTTCTAATGGGTTGCCTAATGAGCTCATGTGATGGCCACAGGAGGTCTAATATGCAAATTAAGGCCACACTTGATGTCAAACTGGCAGATAGCTTTGTAACAGAGATACAGTTTTAATTGAGTACGGTTGGGTTGACTTGTTTAGACAAAATGAGACAATGGAAGCTTTTCAAAGGACGCAAAGAGGCACCATTCTGACTTTTCTAGAGGACTTCCTGATTTGTTGTTATTTTTGCCTCTGCCTCTCCACAGCCCACACAAAACATCAGTTACAATCCAAGTTCTGTGAAACAACCAAGTAAGAATGTGTAAATCCTGTGCCTTTCCATTTTTGGGGGAGGCTTCCAAACCAGTATTAATTAATATGGTGACTGGCATCTAAACTGAACTTAAAGTTCAAATCATGAGCCATCACTGATATTAATGCAACCAGCATCACAGATTTCCAAAACGTGCTGTCAGACCAAATACAGACAATTTTCATTCTAATTCACAAAAAAAAAAATTGTCTGTTGGATTCTGTTTACCAAGCATTATGTCAAATTGTAAATTAACTGACCCATTAAGAACAGATATATGAATAATAAATATTTCCTCCTGGATCAGCTGCAAAACAGAAGCTGACATAAGTCTTGTGGCAACTGGGAGCACCTGGATACTCTAACCATAGCTCAAGAATTTGCTCTTGCCCAGCTACAAGTGACTGGACTCAACCTCCACTTGTTTAGTACCATGAAGTGCAATTCAATGCTGTGAAAACTCCACTGGTTAATGTTCTTTGAATGGTAGCACACAGTACTACCTCTGTTGGACCATAGAATTTGAAAGTTTCCCTTCTGGTCTTTAGTTATTCCCACTCATGCAGAAGAAAGATGCTGACAGAGGATAAAACAGATTCACCACCCCTTCCTGTTCAGTCCAAGTGCACATAAGGAGTTGCAGACAGTGTGGTTTCCGCCTACAACTAGACCCAAAACTTACAATGGGCACTTCTGCATGGCACTTCTGAGGCCGTGCAGCTTCTGCTGCTGCTGCACTGTTACCAAAATTACCTTGTTTGCTAGCACAAGGTCTACAACGAAAGCTAATTCAACAGGGTTCTGCCTTGTCCTTACACAGGCATGAAGCCTTTCTCATCCATCCTGGTAGGCATGTTTTCCTCCCCATATTCAGAACCAACATCCTGGCAGTTGTGCTTTTCTGAAGCCATATGTCCCACTATCTGCTTTTGGACATTCACATTTTTGCCCATCCAAAGGCATGGATGATGGCAAGAAAGAGTTGTGTTTTTCCCCTCCTAACTTCAAGGTTACTCTGCATGAACATTACAAAGGCTTTGTTGATATGAACAGAGTAAGCTTTGCTGAGCAGAGCAGAAAAGTGAAGTAAAAAGAATAGGCCAGAGCCCTGCTTTCAGTTGCATCTTTGTGACACCCAGCAGAGACAGTTTCAAAAAAGACCATGCTGCCCAGAAGGTCAGGAAATTGTCATGTCTGACATGGGAGGGAACCATCTATACATGTTCACAAGCTGCCTGAGATGTGCCAGACCATCACAAATTTGAGGAAAAGCCTTGTAGCTGGTCCCACTCCAGGAGAACATGAGTAAGAAACAGGAGTTGACATTGAATGTGCTCTTCTAAGGAAGCCCTGTAAATAGAGATCATTACAAAAGGTAAATTGTTTACCTCTGCAAAAGACTTGGAGAAGCTCACTAAATACTCCTCCAATGTTTCAACTCTTTTTGTATGGTCTTGGCAGAGTGAGCTGTGGAAATCAGCTCCCCACCCTCTGTCCACCCTGTGGGCTGATGCCAGTTCTAGGAGCAATGATAGTACCAAAGACAGTCCAAGGTTTGAGGGATAAATCTGTTCTTTCCTCCACACTCAGCCTCTCTTCCTCAAAGTAAGAGGTGGAACGTGTTCTGACCATAGGTAAATACATGCAAACCCTCATTCCACCAGAGGACCTAAAGGAGTTGAAAGAGAACTGACTATGTGGGGTGCCACACAAATAAATGGTAATTTTTGCCCTGAGGAACTGATGCAGTCAAAAAGGAAACTGAGGAGATAAGGTGGCTTGTGAGAAGGATGCAAGGCAGTGTATCATTCTCAGCTAGCCAACATACTGCTGTCTCTCCTATACATGACCGCAGTCATAATAGATGTATAGAAAGTGACTGCTATGTTACATCAATGCAATTCTTGCTGGTACCTGTGCAACACTCTTCCCTACATTACAGACCAAATTTGGCTATGGGCAAAAGTGAACATAGATTATGCGCAGAGTTGAGAATTTATCATTAGTCTAATTAAGGTCTTCACAGTCTAACTAAAATACAGGAGATTGCTATCATTAGTTCAGTTACAGCAATATCAACTTCCTGAAAATAAGATTAAGACTGATATACATTAAATTCCTAGTATCTATCCCTTTTCTCTGCCCTTAGGTTTAGCCCACCATTGTCCTCCTGAGTCCTAAGAGTCAGGGAAGATGAAAGGTCTCCCTGTGGAGAAACTGGATATCACACTGAGTCCTTGGCATGCCAATTTCTTCACTAAAGGTAAGCTAGTGGTGGTTGTAGGGTGGTTGCCTGAGCCCTGCTTGGGGCTATTTTTGTTGTGTGTTTTTTTTTTTTTTTTAATAAAGTCTGCATTGTTTTTCATTAGTTCATAGCTAAACTTTGACACTTGGACACCGATGTCGAGGTTTAACGCCAGCCAGCAGCCAAGCACCACACAGCTGCTCATTCACTCCCCCTGGTGGGATGGGGGAGAGAATCACAACAGTAAAAGTGAGAAAACTCCTGGGTTGAGATAAAGACCATTTAATAAGTAAAGCAAAAGCCACTCACGCAAGCAAAGCGAAATGAGGAATTCATTCACTGCTTGCCATCAGCAGGCAGGTGTTCAGCCATCCCCAGGAAAGCAGGGCTCCATCATGCGTAACAGTTACTTTGGAAAACAAATGCCGTCGCTCCGAGTGTTCCCCTCTTCCTTCGTCTTCCTCCACTTTATATGCTGAGCATGACATCATATGGTATGGAATATCCCTTTGGTCAGTTGGGGTCAGCTGTCCTGGCTGTGTCCCCTCCCAGCTCCTTGTGCACCCCCAGCCTACTCACTGGTGGGGTGGGGGGAGAAGCAGAAATGGCCTTATCTGTGTGTAAGTACTGCTCATCAGTAACTAAAACATCCCTGTATTATCAACGTTGTTTCAAGCACAAATCCAAAACATAGCCTCATACTAGCTAATATGAAGAAAATTAACTCTGTCCCAACCAAAACCAGTGCAACAGGGTAGCTCTTCACTCAGGGATAGTGGAGTAAACCCAGAACTTTACAACCAGAAGTAAAATCTTTTGGATTTATCTCCCTCCCAAGTTAAGTGCAGAGGGAGCACACTCTAGCATCAAGGCAAACACCACAATACTCCTGAGGAAGAAGTACATAACCCAGCACAGGAAGAACATTGCACCTTCACAATAGTCCTCTCCATCAATAAAACGTAAGTGTTGCCACTGTTTGCAACACAACCTTCCCCAACTTCAGTTAACATAAGGAACTATGCAATGACTGTCTGTATTGACAGATGTTTATTCAGGTCCTGAGTGCACTAACAGGCCTCAGTGGCCCTGATCAGCTGCCCTAAGGCCCCCACCTTAGGGGGGGGGGGCTGGAGTCCCATTTCAGCTCAGCCTGGGACCTTCAACCCTTACCCCAGCTATCTTGCAGAAATGCTGGTCTCAGCACTGCCTACATCTGGCCATGGACCTTGTTCATCTGGACCCTCATCTGTAGACTGACTTCCCAGCTTGACGTCAGAGCTGTCCTGTCACCATGAATTGCCTGGTCCAGATTTGATGATCTGGACTCTGGGCTGACCACATCTGCCGCTTCAGTGCCTGCTCTGCTTCTTGATTCAGAGGCAGTCAATGGGGCTGCTGAGGCTCTTGCCAGCCCTGTTAGCCCCCTTGGCTCCATCTGCCTCAGGAGCAGCTGGTCCTTGTTGTGCCCTGAAACTTTTTACCCTCAATGGTATTCACTGAGCTAAGCTGGAAAAATTTAGGTGTCAGCCAACCACCAAACAATCATTACCACAGCTAAAACAAGCTCAGGCCAAGAACAGCCCTGAGACAACATACTGTCAGGTTGATGTAAAGCCCTTGGTCTAATACTTGTAATGACAGAATTATACGCACCAGGTTACATCTGAAGACAAAAATAGATGTACAGTGCTGAACTGCAGCAAAGCAACCCCCTTGAGTCATGTTGAATCAAGGTGGGTTAGGAGGTGACATCCGGGTGATAAGGTCCATGTCCCTGGAAAAATGAGAAAGCATTTATTGAGCAACCCTAGGCTATATACACTGGAGTGAAAGCCAGGCTACAATGATAGGCATCACCAATGCAGGGACATGTCAAATCCTGTCCTTGAATGTATACAGCTTTGGGATATTAGAAATATGCACATGGATGGTCTCTAGAATTGCAAGCATCCCCATAATACTTCTTAAATTTGTCGTATTCTGCAGAGGTGATAACAAGACCTCCTAATCACATCTTAGGTAAACTAAGTAATGAGAAGAAAAGCACTTGTTAAGGGCTGAGAAATATTTTCATCACTCTGACTCTGGCTGTTTGCATCTACCCGGACTACGTTGTATACCAGCAACTGATATCCTCAGAGTGCAAGAGGACCCACACCGTAGCTATGAAGTCCAGAATGTTCACTGCAAAAGCCATAAAACACTTCTAAGACTTGTCAGAATTGTATCTCTAGACCAAAAGTGGGAGTTGGAAAAAAAAATGATGGTGTGTCACCAGGAAAGAAGCAGACACTGAAAAATCTGAAGCCCCTGGGAGGAAATGGCACATCCCACCCTACACAGGGGTTTAAAGCACCCTGCTCTCCCTCCCACCCAACTGCTCAACCCTTGCTAATCCCGAAGTGGTGACCTTGCAACTCTAGGATGATATGTCCCAGGCACCTTCAAGCTTTTAAGTGCCTCTCAGGAGAGCAACACTTATCGCACTTCTAGATGGGGCTGATCACTGCTGCTTTGGAGAAAAGCAAGCACCAGCAAAGGCAATCACCACCAGGGAGCAGATATTAATTCTGTCGGCAATCTGCCATAGCCTGTTGACAGAAACCTAGTGCTAGAGGTACTGCAGGTCTTGAAGCAGCATAAGACTGTCCCATTGAGGGGAAAGGCAACAGATAGCTGCAGGCCACATCCAGTTCAAGTACTCATCCCAAGGGCTAGGGATGAATCAATGAAGAGGAGGAAGGAAATTCCAGGGCTCACAAAGCCCACCAGGTTCTGGGGGAAAGCTGAGCTTTAAAAACAAGTCCTCCATAAGAAATGCAGCACTAAGATCCATGCTGCATTGCTGATAAGACTTCCAATGTGAGATATATATGCCTGAACAACAGATACCTTTAGCATGTTGCAGGCAATTATGAGCACAGTGGCAAGCAGGTGGTGCAGATCGGTGTATACAGCTTGCTGGACTCCTGCAAGCAACAGGATCACTTCAGAATTAGCTTTTAACAAAGGCTGCCCATGCTATGGAAGCTATAGAGATGCACAAGTCAGAGCATGACTTTGTACCGTGCCTTATCCGGCCTAACAGCTGGTACTTGAGTTAAGGCTGGTCTCATTCTCTCCCACCCCTGTCCCTGTCCCTGTGTCCCCCCCACATCTGCTGTGGACTATCAGGTGCCAGAGCCACTTGGTGCCACATCTGTGTAGTTTAACAATCCACAAGAAAATAAACTGACCCAAAAAAGGAGTTGCTTCCCACTCAGTCAGCCAGCTGAATTATACTTTCTTCAGCTGCCTTGGTCTCAGACCTGACACACGGGAAACAGCAGAAGCAGGCAAGCGATGGCAGGGAAGAAGAGCAGGACCAGCCCTTTTGGCAGAAGCCGTGGTTAGACTTGATTAGATCTGACATGAAACTCCAGACCATTCAGCTGAGTCCATCTGCCCAAAGACCAGCTGCTACCATGTTGGAATGTGAAGTTATTCAAGAAGCAAAGGCTCTCTTAAGCCCTGGAATGCCTCACCTTTACTCGTGCTTAGTTATTACAAAAAACCCCAGATATCTGTCCGTCATTTCCTTCCAAGGCCAAGAGCAGAACTCATGCTCTGGATGATTTTCTAGACTTTAGATTCGATATGTTACAGCAAAACTCTTGTTCCTGCCATGTGGCATGAGTAGATGGCTATGTGACAAAGAAATCTTGGCATTTCCAGGGATGCTCTTTGAGGCCAAGTTTATAATTCCATAAGTGCTGAAGGAGCTGGAGGGATCTCAATGGAACAGCCCCCCCCTCCAAAATTTACCATGCATTGGTTTCCTCCTTATTGTGCAGGTACCTCCTGACAGAGAAAGAAAATGCAGCAGGAAGAGCCACCTGCTGCCTGATACGGCTGAAGGAGCCTGATAACACTTCTGTTCCCAAAACATCTGCAGGGATGCTGCAGGGAGAGCAGCTGGGGCCAAATGCTGTGCGCAGCCTTTCTGCGAGGAGTGACTCAACTCAGGAGTAACAGGTTTTGCATCTCTCATCTGCCCAGCTTGAGACACTGGAGGATTTTCTGCCAGCCAGGGAGCTGGAAAGGGTCAGCCTCAGCATATTGGAAGGGGCCAGTGCTGCTCTCCTGCTACTTCCCTTCCATTCTCCCACCATTTCCTGTACCCAAGTGCCTCCTCAGGAATGCCTCAGGACAGGTAGAGCTCCCAGTCTGTGCAGGGAGACAGGAGGAGGATGATGTAAAATCCCATGTCCTTTGTCAGGGAATGTCAGCTGTGGGAAACCTCCCTGGTAAAAAGCTCCACAGAAAACCCTCTGCTGGGCACTTCCCAGCCCTTGGATGAGCAGAATGTCAAAGGCAATAGGGCAGCTTCCCCTTGGCTGGGGTCTTTATCAGGGCTCTGCCTGACAGTCTCTAGAACTATGCTCAAAGCAAGCTTGACATAGGTATTCAGCTCTGAATCAAACTTTTACACCTGGGAAACTGCTCGCTGGAGGACATCTGTGGTAACCCTGGCACTTGCCCTGCCACTGGGAGAAGAGGCTTGGGAGAGTTGCAGAGCAGACCACTGGGTTTCACTGGTGTAGCCTGGCATTTGGCCTGCAAATGCTTCCAGGAACACGTTGGTCTGGTTGACTACCTTGGTTGGGAAACAGCAAAGCATTTGTCCTCAGCTGCTCTCCCTGCAGCACCCCTGCAGATGTTTTGGGAACAGAGGTGTATCAGGCTCCTTCACAGGGAGCAGGTAGCTCTTCCTGCTGCATTTTCTTTCTCTGTCAGGAGGCACAAGGGCAGCTGTGGTGATCAGGAAGGATTTTCTGCTGGGAATTGCAGTTTGTCAGAAGAAGTACCCTGAAAAATCTTGTTAACTGCTTTCTCAGACATAAGAAGGAAACCTGGGGGTAATGCAGAGATGCCTCCAGTTCTCTGTCTCTTCTCTAGCAGGGGTTTTGTCTTACCTTCTGTCTCCCAACTTCTGGTCTGATGCGGCTGATGTGCTAGATGTAGCACTTTCCCATGCCTTGGGGGAAGTTGTAGAAAACACGGGAGACATTCTCTTTAGCCACTATCCCAATCTCTGAGAAGGACTTTCATGGAAATGATCTGGAGATCATGGTCTTGCCAGACTCCTGGGGAACAGTCTTTCCCTGAGATCTGACAGACATTTCTTTAAAATGCCAAAAGACCGCTGTCTGCATCTATGGCTCTGTTGAGTTTCAGGACTTTCTACAACATGCCTGATATCGTGCCTGAGAAGGGCTAAGGTTTCCTGGCCAAATGAACATAGTTTTGTCTTGACACTTTGTCTTCCGGATATGACTTTAAAAACAGGCAAGCTGAAATGCAACAGCTCTGTTCTGGCAGTCTCTGAGGGCAAGTCAGGGTGGTCTCCAGGGCTGATGCCTTCCTGATGCCAACAGGGACAGTCTATGGGAGGAAACCGTGGGGTTTCTCCCTTGTAAGTACCTTTGGGCTGAAATTTTCTGGTAGGTCTTTGTTTGGGAGCTGAGCTTTTGGCTCCTCTGCAGGCGATAGCTTCCACGCCCATTTGCACCTAGGTGCTAGAGGTGCTGGCATCTGTACCTGCACTGCAATGAACCCTCCACATTTAAACGCAGCAAGGTGCAGGGCTGCTGTTAACAAGCAACAAACCACAGTACGACATTTGGTGTTCATCTCCTCCAGGCTATCCCTCCAGAGGGGAAGCCAACAAAAGAGGCAATGTCAGTGAGGTCCTTTCCTCCATGCACCATCCTTTCCAGCTGGCAAAATGCCTGCAGCCCTCAATGAAGCCCGGGCAGCAGCACTCACCCCAAAGGCAGTTGTTGCCCCAGCTCAGGGTGCTACTAGCAGCGTAGGGCTGACTTCCCTGCCTATTGCTCCCGAGGCTGTCAGATTCCACTCGAGTTTGTACTTCCACTGCCTGTTTCACACCTTCAGGTCTACTCAGAAAACAGAGAGTTTGGAAGAAACAAGTATCCCCTTGCAGGAGCCATGGCTGCCAAATTGGCATTTCCTGTAAGGATAAAGACAATTTCTTAAATATCCTGCATGGAAACCTCACTAGGGCTCAGCTTGGGCCTTGCTGCTCTTCCAAGGCATTGGAGTACTGGAGCTGAGCCACAGCATGAGCAGCCTGGGGAATTCAGGGAAATCCGCCTTGCCAGAGTCAAGTCACAATGCCAGATCATCATTCCGCCCTGAGCCTCTGGGATGTAATGCTGTTGCCTGAATTTTGGCTGTGAGCCTTGTAAGCTCACAAGTCCCACAGGAGCTGAAGGCCTCAAGAGGCAGTTGAAGCTGCAAACAGAGGAATAACATATCAGCAACCAGAACCGAGCAGGTTTGCAGTTTCTTAGAGATGAGTCCCAGTTTGCCACTCCTTTGAGACAGGGAATCTCCTGGCTCAAACAGGATTATACATGGCATAAACTTACTTGTGCAGAGTCTTTTCCTACTTGCAGTATTCTTCAGCTGAGGAGTAAACGTCTGTCTGACTTCCCTTCTGGCACAACTGCTTCAGGGAGAGCTTTGGTGAAAGGGGCTGAAATACCAGAGCTTTTGCGGTAGCAAATTTTGGTTGCTCCACTAGGACAGATAGCCTTATTTCCATGAACACAGTTGTCACTTTGTTCCCTTGTTGGAGGTTATCTGCAGCCCAGGTCTCTGCCTGGCAGCTCTCCGCAGTTTCCCTGCACAGTGTGGGCACTGCTAAATCCAAAGCCTCTATTGGGAATCAGATTTGATACCCCATCCACCCAATTAATCAGAACAAATGAACACAAAATGAGATGCTACCACGGTACCACCTGCACTGCTACGTAACGCTACTCTTTCCCACAGGGCACGAGGACGTAACAATAGCATAGGAGCATACTTCCCTCGTGTGGTACGTAAGGGAAATGCAGCAGCAATAACCGCGCGCCGTGCCGCAGCTTCGGGGAAGTCAGTGCCGGTCACCGCCAGGGCCGCCGCCACCACCACAGCAACAACAGAACGAGTCGCCTGGCCTTCGGGCGGAGGTGTTGCCACCCGAACTATCTGAGCTGCGCCTCCCGAAACGAATTAAATACGCTCACCCGGGGCCGGGGGGAGCCCTCGGGCGCGGGAGCCGGCACCC
>WEKW01007634.1:19622-32279 GCA_013389905.1 Sula dactylatra | reverse complement strand
ATGAAGGCGTCTAGCTGGCTCGAAAGCAAGAGGCAGTACGTTCCTCAGCCACATTCGCACCTTACTCAAAACTGGTTATGACCTCCTTCATTGAGGCATTCAGAGGATTAAATAACAGTTGTACGAAAAGGAGTTGCAACAGGGATGGAATCAGCAATGTGTGCTTTGGACAAAAAGGAATTTGGGCACTTTTTTGTGTAATGCATAAAGGTAGTATATGACAAAACTTGAAAAATTTTCCATTAGTTTTCCATGTTGGTGGGAAAACAGAACGGGACCTAAAATACATTCCGATGAAGAGAAATGTTTGGACTTTCTGGACTATTTTTTGCTTTGCTGTTTAATTTTTTTGTTTTAATTTTTGCTTGCAGTGTTAGGAAACACTAATGAAAAACTGCCTTAAAAGTACTATGTTTTGCCCATTTAAACTGCAGCCCAAGAAACACCCATGATTTTAATTGTATGAAAGAAACTTTGGAAAGCTGCAAACATAAAAACCATGTGAGGGGAAGGCAGAGGAGCAACAGAAGAGGCAGAGGCTCTCCATGGGTCAGCAGCTACACAGTTATAACACTTGGCCAATGCTAGTATTTCTTAAGCTGTAGGATCTCAGCTCCCTTGAAAGCTCAGACTGTGACTGAACTGGGTTCCAGTTCTTAAAGCTTCTTTTCTACATCACAGTTTCAGACAGCTGGGCAAATGCGCAGCTGTGGATCAGCAGTTGATGAAGCCTGGGAGACCCGCAAGGCTTGATGTTCTCTTGGATGGGCACTTTCAACTCTGAACAGGAAAGGACAGATAATGGATACTACCACTAAGAAAACTCACTGTTCTGCCAAGTTTCTTCTGTATCTTGTCATGGTTTCTGCTGGATTTCTGTCTATCAGAGTGTGAATTTCAGAGTGTTTACTCAGCAAGAACTGAGCAAAAATATGTGAATGCTTTATAGCCTGACTTCCATCTTTGCCACTGCTTGAACTGAAGCAGGTTTGAATCTCAGAGTAGTAGTAAAGCAGTCCTTCAAAAACTGATAGTTAACATTGTCCTTATCCACTGGAACAATTAAAAAGACCCAAATGGCTGATACGTTTTTAGTAAGAGTGGAGTCGGTAGCTTCTCAGTCTCACTTGTGTGACTTGAAGCAATCTCAGGGAGATGATTTTTAAGTGCCTTGTATGCTACTGGAGTTGCACAGAGGAGCTCCTATGTGCTGGCTGATTAGGATGAAGTACTACAGGGTTGTAATCTGTGTAAAGACTTGCACTTCCAGATAAGGATGCAGGAGATGGGGTAATAGATAGGCAAGTGTCTTAGTGAGGACAAAAGTTGCATCAAGTTCTTGTCCAGGTGGGGTTAGGCCTTTCCTGCTTTGTGCACAGATGGTTATACAGTAGCAGGTTCATTCACTGGGGTCCTTGGAGGTGGGATGAATGTGTGGAGGGGGACAGAGGAGGAGAGGACGACAGTATGACTCTTCCCAGCATAGTTACAGTCAGCACAGAGCTGATCCACCCATCAGAGGAGACAGATCACAGTAGGCAAAGCATAAACTTAATATAAAGTTTTTCACTTATACAGTTAATGTACAGTCTATAGTTAGAGCACAAGTCATCTCTCTTCTCTCTTTGCAATGTGAAGTCATGTGGAAGTATATTACCAAACTTTGGGAACAATATTGTTTTATCTTTCTTGTAATACAAATGCTTTAACACTCAGAATTTGCACATTACCAGGAGGCTTAATGTGCAGGATGTCAAATCCAGTGAACTGGGCAGCATTCTAAGTTTCTGACTTGTGGAGGGTGGGGGTGAGGTCTCCCTCCACCTTGTAGCTATTTATCTGTGGAGGTAGAGGCAGCAGAAATTTGCCAGTGTTTTGTTGATTTCAGTGGAATAAGTAGACACCAAAGTCATGTTAACATGATCATTGCTCTGTAGCCATGAGCAGGTTAAACTGCTTGTAGCATCAAGCATAGAAACCTCAAGCTACATAATCCTGCACTTCCTTATGCTTAGGGGTGAGTTGAACATGGCTGAAGAATGTGGAGGCTCTGAGGGTCTAATTCTGCTCCTAACAAGTGTAGCGTCCACAGCAGAGCAACAATTAATGTCATTGCATGGACTTCAGCAGGAAGATCAAGCCCATATTTACCTCAGCAAGTCTGAATTCCACTCCAAGGCCTAAAAGACACTGAGCTCCCTTATCATTAGCTACTCGCAGACAAGATGACTGCCATTGTACAGCTTCTTCAGGCCACTGCTGCCAGAGGTTGCTATCTGTGCAGCAATGACTGCTTATAATACTTCCCTTTGAGCATGGCAATGAGATGCACCCAAATTGTGTTCTGCTTTGCCAAACTACGTGTGTAGCCAGTTAGCCCCAAATAACTTGTAACTCCATTTTGCTTTCATCTCATGTTAGACAGTGCTTCTCATGGCAGGAGGGATCTTGCAGGTGGTATAGGAACTTGGCATAGGGATCTCTCGATACCCAGTGGGGCTGCTAGTTAATGTTGTTTCTTTTCTGTCCCTCCTTTCCTGAAGCCCTCCTTTACCTCACAGCCGTGCTGACCTATTTGACCTGAGCAAAGACCAAGAGATGAACCTTGCCTACGTTTCTTCTGTTCCACACGGCGGAATTGAACAAGTTCGAATTCACTGGTTGCTGGAATTAGTTGCTCTCAGGTAAGCAAACACCTCAAGCTAAAATCTGGAAAAATGTGATGCATTAAAATGTCCAACAGGTGCTCACTCTGATATTTATCTTAGTATAATTGCAAGCTGGGCATGTTTTTGCTTCCTTGGAAGTCAGGTAAGAGCCAATGGAGGGGAGTCAATTTGGGGGTGTATGCTGGAGTCCATGTCTTAGATCTCAGAGGTTTCTCCTGAGAGATGGCTTGGGTCTTTCAGGTTTCTGTAACCAACTGACTTACAGAAAAATCAGTAAGTACCTTTGAAAAGAAAGTAGACATACAGAGGCCAAAATCCCTCCTGGCAGCCTGTCTCAGCTGTGCCGCGTGTTGGTTGGTAGGTACTTGACTGAAGAAGAGCACTTACAGAAAGCAGAGGACTAGGAGATACCACCACTGTGGAAGGCTAACAGATACAGGCATTGCTTTTCCTCATGGTTATGCCATCTGTAAAAAGGTGCCATGAATGTTCCCCCCAAGAAGCAGATGTGCTCAGATAAAAGACTGCCACCTTCCCCTTCTCACTTCTGTAATGGTCTTTCTCATTATGTCTTCTAATCCCCCAATGCCAAGTGTATCCCTGTATTTTAACCGTTTTCTAGGACAGCAAACCCACCACTTATCTTTTTCTTTATTCCAAGTCATCCTGTTATTTCATCACCCATGAAAGGATACCACGAGGCAAACTGTTTTCAAAGAACTGCTAGTTTTATTTTCCAACCAAAAGCACACATTTGTCTCTGGGTCATGTCTTTCATGGACTGGACAGGTCTCTGGTCGTTATTTACCAGTGCCAATAAATACAGCCATTTTGACACCTAGACCGTACATTCTGGCCACGCTGCACTACTCAACAGGAGAGTTTGAGGTGAAGATTCCCAACTCTTTGCCCAGCTCCATGGGACCCACACAGTCCACAAGTTAAGAACCCTTTCCTATTCATATGCAGCAGTACTAAAGTTTGTTGGATACATGATTTATACAAAGCACCACAGTGAACAAAAATATAGTCAATCTACATGATGGATATAACATTTCTTAAAAGACATATAATGATTTTATTTCAACATTAGTATTAACCTAGTTGGAATTACAAGCCCATCCCCGGCTCCTCTCCAAGTCACAGTACCTAATTCCTGGTAGAATCGGAGAGAAGAGAATCAGCAGTTTTTAACATTTTCAATCTTCATAACCTTAATCTTGGTATAGTGCAGTATTGCAAACATAAACATGCCAGAAAAAAGGCTTGCTTTTTTAGTTATCTTTTACGTACTCCTTAGAAATAATTTACAGTCTCCCAGCATCCCCTACATCTTAGCACTGAAAGCTGTTTCCCTGCTGTGTTTGACCTTGTCCAACACAACAACTTGATTGTGAGCCAGCTCTGCCAATGAAACTGAAACAGAATATTGTTCTTATGGTTTCTTCTGGTCAATAGTTTCTTCCTAGTGAAAGTCTTAAAGCTTACCCCCACTCTTACGCATAGCCAAGTTTCTTTGCTTAGGTATCCTTTGGTGCCATTCTTACAATAAATACGATGAAAAACACTTCTGACTCTTAATTTCTCAGCCTGCTGTATGAGAGAAGAGCATCAGCTCTTCATTTTGCTTCAGAGACTGGTGCCCCTCCCATTGCAATCTCTTTTTTTTTTTTTTCCTGTTTTAAAATGAGTTAGCTTGACCCATAAAGATAAAAGAAGTCTAGATTGCTAGGATGTGTGTCTGTTTGTACTGAAAAAATTTTATTTGACTTCTTTGACAGCTTGCTTCAGCACAACAGCCTAAGAGTGTCTATATTGATACTGTTTGGCAGTAACTCCTGTAAATCCACTTCCTNAATCCACTTCCTCATGCTAAGCCCTGGTGGGACCTTAAAAGAGATATTCCCTGATCAAAGAATGGTTACAAACAAAAGTAGACACAAAGCAATACTTTGTCCTTGGGCTCTGCCCATTTGCTTTTATGACAGAAAGAAGCTAGTCATACCAAGTCAGCAATTTAAAGAATATTTTAATTAAATTTTTTTATGGCAGGAAAATGCTGCCAATGATCAATCCTTTAATCTCTTGATAGACATTTCTGTCAGGTTTTACTGCTCTGACAGTACTAACAGTGTGCAGCTGATATGAGTGCATGAAAATGTCAGCACTGAATTACTTACCTAATATTGTGCTACTCTCAATCCCTGTGAAGACATCTTTTATTTTGTCTTTTGCGAGTGCACTGCTTTTCCTTTAAGAAAATATTTGTTCTTGAGAGCCAGACAGGCTCTGGGGCACATGGAGAACCTCAGTTTGAGTGTTCTTTCATTCAATGACCCAGAAATTTGAAAAAAGCAAGTTATATAATGTGTTGATCTAAGTTTTTTTTTTTAATTGGCATGGCAGAGAAATGGCTTCTGCATACATGGAACCTATTTCTAGAGTCTGCTAATTGTAAGAGGCACAGCTGTGATAGAATTTCCTTCCATGCTTGGTGCTGCGTGTGAACCAGCCACGAATAAGGAGAGGAAGATAAGGCAGCTGTCCTACCTTTTGTGCAGGTAATTATAAGCTTGAGTATGAAAGAGGATACTCTGCCAATGCCATGGGCCAGAACACTGAGTACTAACTGTGTTACAATCGAAATTGAAATCCGTGCTTATTTGTAAAGAAAGAACATGCATATATAACAACACAGCTGACTCTGGGGGTGTCATTTGACACAAAGCAGAATGAACAGCAGTTAACGCAAATTATTACAGAAAGTAACTTAGCCCTGGAAAATATGGTTTAGCAGACCTCACATCAAAGAATGATATGATAGGAGAAAAAAACCACCCAAAATGTCTGTAGTATGTACAAACAGTGGTGGAATTTTTCCAGCATATGGGGATATACAACTCACAAAGCTGTGGTCCCTTTGTTTGGCCCAGGTGTGCTACTGTAAAGCTTCATTAGCATTGCATCAGAGAAGACCAGCCAGGCAGTTCTGACTGACCCATCACTCCCCTTCTAGGCAGATCACACATTTACCTTCCCACCGTACTCTCTATTCTCCTGTTTTTCTTTGCACCCAGGCAGACAACTGTAGGAAGAACATGCTGTGCTGCTTCACAGTTTTGAGGTTTTATGTTTGATGGTCCTTATGTGTCCCTGAATTGGAATTGCATCTGCCCACCAGAGGCAACTTACTTTTATAGGATGGTAAAACTACCCGGGTAGCTGTGTGACTGCCAGTTAAAGCCATTAATTTTTCTTATTCCTGTTTATCCTCTTACTAGTTACAAAATTGTGTGTCAGAGTCATATTTCTTCCAGGGTAGTTAAGGGTATCAGAACCTTGAGTAACTAATTGCCACAGTTTGAAGCCAATAACACAAGTGACTCCAACAGTAATTTTTGGAAATGCTGGTTTTGAGAAGAACCTGTGATGGACCTGTTTCTTCTCCTTTGGCAGGTTGTGTCATTAAGCCTATGTAATCAAGGTGGAGAGACATGCTACAGTCCACAATATTTTATACATTTTATTTGTATGCAAATAGTGGGAGTTGTTTAGGAGCACACCTGGAATGATGGAAGGGGCAGGACTTGCAAGCCAGAGTTTAAACCTTTATGTGTCCAAGGTGCTAGACTGACTGCATTTTCATGATGATGGCTTAGCCCTGTTAACACAAACCAGCCATTAAACTGCTGGGAGATTCAGCTGACACTGGGCAGGCCTTCTAGCACAAGAGTCTCATGATGTATATGTTGGGTCACACATGATCATGACACAAGGGGGAATTCAATCCTAAACTGCCCTGTTGCACATCACCTGCATTTTAAAGTGAAAATGCGGGTAGTAATCCAACCTGTTCCATCCTGGTCCTGGACTGCATCCCCAGTGGCTGTTCTTTGTGGCATCTGACAAACAGCAGAGCTCTTCACGGGAGAATGGCTTGTAGGTCCATTGCTGTACACAGCCAGCAGTGTGTCTGATAATTTAATTATTGCAAACTGTCCCTCCCCATCTGTCACTTTAGTGAATCGTCAGGGAAGACACAGGATTAAACTGAGCGATCTGCTGGAAGCTTTTTGTCTTTTGCAAACTGCACGGCATTATGTATGCTGTAGAACAGCATTTCCTGCATGCTTCCAAAATCTTTCCCAAAGTAACCTCCTCTTTTCAGAGAGTCTATCACTGAGGGATTGCAGCAAGCCAGGAGGACAGAAATGTTTAAGTCCTTGTAATCTTTCAGGATTTCCTTTAGAGTATTAACTCCAGTGGTGTCCAAAAATGAGATGGAAGAGCAATCTACAACAAGAGCTTGGAAATCAATTTGCTTAGGAACTAGTTGCAGAATGGTTTCTCCGATGCGCAGTCCATTAGTTGTGTGATCTCCCTTTTTCAGATGCTGCTTTTCCTTCTTCTCATATTTCTTCCTTCTAGCAGCTTCTAGGTTAGGATCTAAGTTAGTCAATCTGTACAGAGACTTTAGGAAGTAGTTTCTATTTGCATAATAAAGTGGGGCCTCAAAACGGAATATTTTGACCCTTGGAACCAAAGAGAGATTTTCATATTCTAAGTCATCCTCATAGAAGCTGGTGGCTTGGATCTGACCAAGCAGGGCTGTCCGTGGCCGCTGTGTCCGAACGATGATGCATAACATGGAGAAAACAATGCCAACCAATAGCCCTATTTCTGTGCTGATCAAGGCAGAGGCAGACATGGTAACGACCCAAACAAGTGTGTCTACCTTATTCACATGGTACCGTGCTGGCACATCTCGGAACTTCCTCAGGGCTCCTCGGAGGCTGACAATGATGATACAAGCCAGGACACACTTCTGCAAGGAGTAGAAGAGAGGTGCCAAGAAAAGCAGCACCAGCAAAACCACCATTGCACTAATTACTCCAGAGACTTGAGTCTGGCAGCCTGTAGATGTTTTGACGAGTGTTTTTGCCAGAGCTGCACTGGTTGCAAATGAGTGGAAGAAAGAAGGAATGATGTTGCAGAACCCCACAGCAAACATTTCCTGATTGGCTCGGATGGTGTAAGCGTATTTCTTTGCACACATTTCAGAAAGGGACACAGTGAAGACAAAGCTGACTATGGCAACAGGCAAAGCATCTACAGCGACTTGGAGCATTAAGTTGAAATGTGGTACCTTGGGGGAAATAAATCCTGTTGGAATAGCTCCGGAAACACTGGATGCATACACTTCATTTAACTTCCCATAGTGTGACACCAGTGTTGCCACAGCAATAACTACCAGCTCTGTGGGAAGAGGAAATTTCAGCTTATGCTTGTATCGATCTCCCAGTTCTTTAGCAGTGACCAGCACCACGATACAAATGGCACTTGTGATGACATCACAAAGGTTAGCCTGAGAAATGTTCCGGAAAATATTAATCCAGGTAATAAGAAGCATCCCATGCCCTTGACTACGTGGGATTTTTATCCCTATCAGATACTTCACTTGAGCTGTTAAAATCGTTAAGGAAGCACCAGTTGCAAAGCCATCTAGTACAGACTCAGATAGGTACATAGATACGAAACCCAGACGAAAGATTCCCATTAGAACCTGAGGAGACACAGAAAACAAACAAACAAACAAACAAAACAAAACAACAACTATAAAAGTTGAGCCTTAAATGGTGCTGCAGATAATTAAGTACAGATGGGAGAGAACTACCTGGAGGCAGATAGTATTTGGCTATTTGAATCTTAAAACAGGAATTATCCTTTGATATTTCCAGTCTGCTTTAAAACATATGATTCCTTTTACTGTTGTGGGTTACTACAAACCCAAGAGGTAAATGAGGAGTTTGAGACAGGGTCAATCAAATATTGGTCTGAAGTGACTCCACTGAAGTGGCTTGTCTGAATTTTATTTCCCATGCAAAAGAGCAGTGGATCCAAAAATCCTTCTGTTATACCAAAGCCAATGTTCTTTTTTTCTGTCTTAAAGTGAACAGAGTTAAAACTTACAGCCATTGATTTGTAAACAGAACTCAAATGACAGCACCTAAAATTGCTACTTTAGTGGCACTGTTACGTTAAACAGCTTTTCATTTTAGCCCTGTGAACAGAAGGGGAAGTGGAGCACAGACAGCCTTTGTGGCATGCCTAAGGTCAGAAGTGGCAGAAGAGCACACAAACTTTCCCAGATCCCAGGATACTGCCTTAACTAGTTGCTTCTTCCTTTGACGGCTTTGGAAAATATAGCTTCACAGGGGCATTTTGTTGTTCATAAATGGGACCTGAAATTTCCTAGTAAACAGCAAGATCACAGAATCACAGAATGGTTGGGGTTGGAAGGGACCACTGGAGATCATCTCATCCAAACCCCCCTGCTTGAGCAGGTACACCTAGACCAGGGTGCAGAGGGCTGCGTCCAGGTGAGTTTTGAATATTTCCAGAGAAGGAGACTCCACAACATCTCTGGGCAGCCTGTTCCACTGCTCTGTCACCCTCAAAGTAAAGAAGTTTCTCCTCATATTCAGGTGGAACTTCCTGTGTTCCAGTTTGTGCCCGTTGCCCCTTGTCCTGTCATTGGGCACCATCAAAAAGAGTCTGGTCCCATCCCCTTCACACCCGCCCCTCAGATATTTATAAGTATTGATGAGATCCCTCCTCAGGCTTCTCTTTTCCAGGCTGAACAAACCCAGGCCTCTCAGCCTTTCCTCATAAGGGAGATGCTCCAGTCCCCTGATCATCTAGCTAAGATAGTTAGCTCTATCTTAATTTTTATATATATATATACACACACACACAAAATTAATAGGTAAGTATGTTCACTGTGTTTCCTTCTGTGTTCTTTTGATATCCTTATGATGGGCAGCACATAGGTAAGTATCAAAGAGTCCAGCACAGCCATTGTCTGAAAGTAGGTTAGTCAATCTATTTCCCCTCTTTTCCTTTCTGCTTCTGAAGTATCTTTCGAAAGCAGTTTGGTAGAACACAGTACCACTAGCAAAACACTGAGCAGCACATTCTGAACTATGCCACTCCTATTCTGAGCTGTATACTGAACTATTCTTAGTAGAATTAACAGAATTATTTCTTCATTGTTGAAGTACGCAGCTACCTGGGCATTTCCTTCACGGTAAGATCTGTATTGGATTCATGGTCCCCTGAAAGCAGCAAGGCCAAGAGGCAGTAGAGTATCACAAAAATGTTAATGGTCTTGCAGAAGACACTTGTTTTACCTGTACTTGCTAGTGGCTAAGAAAACTGCTTACCTCATGCTTTCTCTGAGTTGCCTGCAGTTAGGCTTCCTGGAGAAAATAGTCCAAAGTCATTCAAGTGAACTGATGCTGTATCTCTCATTGAAACTGAGTCAAACCAAAGCTTAGGTCAAGCAAAGAAGCTTTAGGAACTTCATACCTTGCCTCTGAATGTCAGCAACCACTTACCTGATACACTCCAGCCACAAATGTCAAGGCTGTAGCAACGCCAATAGCATAGCATTCTTTCCCACACTCAGCATTCATCCCTGCAACTGTAAGGTTGAAGGCAGTTGTGTTGGACTGACTGTCATTCTGCAGAGAGCCATCACCCAAGGCTGGTGGTGCATCATCATTCAAGTCAAACCCAGCCAAGAGAAGTTCTCGGTCCACAACTTGTCCTACCATTAAGCTTATCAAGCTGAAAATGCCAACTGAGACATGACGGGATGTGCCCATTAAGAAATAGATGATGTTGGCAAAGAATGATGTGTAAAGACTATAAATGGGCTTCAGACCTGCCAGCAGTGAGTATGCAATTGCTTGGGGCACCAGAATGATACCAATTACTAACCCAGACATAACATCCCCCCAAATGTACTCTTTACACTGGTACTTGGGAAGCCATCGTAAAACAGGAAGGAAGTCCATGACAAAGTTCTTCAGCTTCTTTGGGGTGCAGGAACAGCTCTTCCTCAGCTTAGCTAGCATGACTTCTTTCCTATTAATCTTGGCATGAGTCTTTCTTTCCATGAGAAAGCAGGAAGAGGTGCTGTTTTCCATCCTGGTAGCTTCAAGTGGTCTTTCCATTGTCCCAGTGTTTACCTCATGTATGTGTTCCTGCAGTGTGAAGGAAATGGCTGTTAGGTTGCAGTTCATGAAATTTTTTTTTAGCACAGATGCTTAACACTAAAAGTTTGTCACCTGATTGTGCTTCTAAGGAAGCATCATCCCAACCAGAACACCCCCGTCGGGCTCCAGTGACACATAACACTAAGAAATAAATCTGTAGATTGAGCCCTTTCTTGCAGACATTTAAGAGTACATTTGATTGAATCCAGTTTGTTTTACTAAGGAAAAATGGAGTCAAATTAGTCATTTCTTTGTACAACTGATATTTCCATCAGCTCTTCCAGGTGCTCTACCACAGAGGTCTCTGTGATCAGAGGCAGTACTTTTGATGGTGTGAAATAAACGTATACTATTGGGGTAGGCTATGGTCTTTCTAATAGTGCATCTTGTAGTCACTGACATGGAACTCATATGTGGTATAGTGATCTGTCACTGCAGCTGTNTTGTACATAAACCATTGGTGGATTCTTAGAAGCTGTTACATAACATGAACCTGTTGAATTGTAGATTGTTTTAATGTGCAGCTTCCATTAATAAGCATCTCCTCACAAGTACCACTTTGGCAACATATGGACCATGCACCATGTACCATCTCAGAACAGTGCTGCATGTTAGTATTTTCAGGTTTAAACCCATAGTTACCCTAGCTTTGCTCTCCAGCGAATAAGATAAAACAAATAATTGTGGGCAGCAAAACAAACACAGCAGTGTTTCCTGTGGCTTTCCTGCATGTCAGTTTTCTGATTCATAAGGACTGGGAAAATTTGTATTCTCCAGATGGAGGTGCTTTTGGTGTCTCTTGCCTCTGTGAACACAACTGTTTTCACCAAACTCAATCTCTGCATTTTTGCTCAATTGTCAGATTAAGTTGAAATTAGCTTAATGCATTCATAGATCATTTAGGGATAGGTGGGGACGTGACTGAGAGGCAAAATAGTATAACCTGCAAATATCCTACCTTAAACAGTTAAAAAATAAAAATTGGAGCAGAAAGGTGGAAAATACCAAACAACCTATGCCAAGTGGCAAATCTTGTCTTCTGATTTGCAGTGGAAGGAAAGAAGAGACTTCTAAGAGTTGATACCCATATATAAGTACAAGATAAGAGAGATAAGGAATGAATCATATTGACCTAGAAGAAGAGAGTATGTGCTAGTACAGCAATATGCAGAATCTCTAGGAAAGAAGAGCTTCTCAAGCCCAGCCTCTCCCAGTGTCGTAAACAGTTAGGATCAACAAAGCTTTCTGGTGCCAGGTGTGACTTTGTAATGTAATGTCAAAGCTTGTCTTCACTTAAAAGTAAAAGCTGTTTCTTTCCTCTTTCAGTATCTAGAGACAGAAGCCATACCCATCAGTTTCCTGAAACTTCAAGTACACTCACTGGCACAGTATTCTGTTGGTATATTTTAATTATTTTAACTGTTAATAGTAACTCTAGACTCTAGTGACAGAAGTCATCATTCTCTGTGTAAATTTCTTTTTTTTGTTGTTGTTAAGAAGAGTATTTTGATTTGTTAATGTTTGGTAACACCCAGTTAAAGTGTAGAATTCCAAGCTTAGAAAAAACAATGGGCTTATGAGTCCAACTGGAAGCATAGTTGATAAGCAAAAGAATAGTTTACAAACAGCCTGTAAGCTTTCTGTCTGAGGCACTCCAAATAGAGAGTGGCTATCCTGCTTAGAAATTTTTTTCAAGGTTTTAACAAATACCTTTTACCAAGAAATTGGAAACAATGAGAAGATATGTATCTGTAGCTAGTGCAAAAGTCTTAAACAAGTTCCCAGGTATTATTTTAAATGACACAGCATGATTTCTAAGATCATGCAAAGTTTAACCACAACTTGAAACAGGATGTTTAAGTGTTACACATATGTAATTCATAATTTGATAGGCAGAAAAAGACATTCTTGTTAGAGATGTATGGACT
>WEKW01007628.1:0-24249 GCA_013389905.1 Sula dactylatra | reverse complement strand
TTGTAAATTTGGTTTTTTTCTCTTTCTGATTAAATATTTTCCAAATCCTAGTATAGTTTTTCATTCATTTACTTATTTTCTTTGATGTCTGAAATGTTGCTACAATCTCCTGTGTAGCAGTGGCAATGTGGTCTGTTTTTTATCTTTTAGACTGGCACAACTGCAGTGGTTTATATTTTCTGTTAGGGTAGATAGGCAGAGCTGGCTTGATGGGTCTCGAACGGAGGCTGGCCTGATTTGCTTTTAGTTTCTCATTCCCAGTGATTAGAGTATTGTAATTTTAAGAGCTGTTCTACAGTGTAAGATATTCCAGGGAACTTTGAGCCTGAAAAGTGGTGGTCTGTATGAATGGATCAAATACTTATAAAAAATATTGGAGTTGAATGCAAAGGACAGTTTGCTATTTTATTTGGAGGGGTGTTAGAATTTGAATATTCTTTTCTGACTTGCTTTGAGATACAATAACCACACTTCACATTGCTATGTATGTGATATATGCATATGTGATAAAAACTCTAGTTAGTATACTGCAATTTGTTCAAATGTTTTTATTTTCTACATCTGCTTAAAAAAACTCCCTTGCAAGGATATCCTTTTCTTTGTCTGATTTTTACATGGTGCTGCTTCAATAAATCATTGTCTCTCCTGATAACAAGAAGTATGTTCTTGTAAAAATAATATTTTAAATTATTGAAGCTCAAATAAACTTGTGCTGCTTTAGAGGTTGTTATTATTAACAAACACATTAACAGAAATGAAAAAAAGGTCAGTTTTGGCTTTTCTTTTTTGCCAAGCTAGTCTGTTCCTGATCTTTAGAAAATGTCTTCTGCTTTTCTAGCCAGATACACTTCATCAACTGGATAAGCACTGTCAGATTCAACGAATATTTTTGAACTTCACTGCCTTAACTATACAATAGTATGATTCTTCCTGAAACATATCGTACCATGTTAATGGGTAAAATTAGATTTTTATATATATAGGAAGTGTATATTTATGTAATTTTCATAGACTAAGAAAAATAAGAGTATAGATATACTGGCTTATACATCATTATACAATGGCTTACTTTTAACTTGCTTTCGTTAAAATTGTATGCATACCAGAACGTGTACTTATCAAAACTACTTATTTCTTTTAGGGTTTTTAGGAACCTCTTGTGAAGAGAAAATAGACCCTTGTGCATCATCTCCCTGCCAGAACAATGGAACCTGTTACACAGATAGACTTGCCTTCTCCTGCAGCTGTAGTCCTGGATTTACAGGACCTACATGTGCTCAGCTGATTGACTTCTGCGCTCTCAATCCTTGTGCACATGGCATTTGTCGCAGTGTTGGAACCAGCTACAAATGCCTCTGTATCCCTGGTTTGTACCAGTTACATGCTTTGTAAATCTTCTGGTATTTTTATATGTAGATGCCAATATATAGTTTAAAATTACTTCCTTTTTTCTTTTCAGTATATAAACCACATTGATTTCTATCTGTTTAGAATAATGATAGAAATCTATATATTATATTTGGAAAATCAAAAATTGCAGAGTGAGCACTGAAAATATCCACTGAGATCCATATGGCTTGCTTGGTATCTACAGCTATATTCTAAAACAATATAGTCCGCAGGATAAATCTTTTTAAGGTGAGCTATCAGTGTCATTGAAATTACAAAATTTGTTAGAGAGAATGGAAAAATGTGACACTGATCATGTGGGAAGGAGTGGAAACAAAGAAGGTATCTGAGCAAATGTAGAGAAGGAAAATAAAATTGTTTTTCCCAAAGGGTTTAGTTCTGCCATCCATGTTTACGTAAATCACCTCTTTTCAGAAGTTCCAGTGGTACTGCTTAGGTGAGTATAGCTAGTAGACTCAGCTGGTAACTGATGATATAGCCTAACAATGCCTGGTGTCTGGGTTGCATTTTGCTTAGCTCTTGATTTTTTGCTTCATTGTACCAATGTAACAGAATTTGGGGTGCTTATAGTTCCCTTTATACATTTTAGCAATGATAATTAATAAGTGAAGTAGCAGTTAGAATGAACGATATGTGCTGCACATCCACTACTGCTTAAGCACTTACAGAGTGAAAACCAATAATCTTTGTTTTCATTTGAACAATTTTGGCACATTTTTTTTGTAAAGTTAATTCCCATAAAGCTATAACCTTGAAAACTACAGAAGTTAAGGGGAAAATAAATCCCCAGTGTACAAGGGATAATCTAAGGAGTGATATTGGATAGTTAGTAGCTCTGTATAAGCAAAACGCTGTGACATGCATGTTGTTCTCCGAAGTTCCTTTCAGAGGAATACCGTCTCTCTGCTGCTTTGCCTTGCCTTGTGGGAAACCAGTCGCAATTCTCCAGCTCTTTTTCCTTCCTTCTCAGTTAGCAGGATGTGGCAGCATCCTACCAATTGCACAGGTTTTGCCTGAAGTAGGCAAGTACTCCTATGAGTGGTGAGTCTGAACGTTAGTACATGCCACATCCAGATGTTTTCATTTTAGCTTGTGCATAGAAAGAAGTCAGCTGCTTTCTCTTCCAAAAACAAGTTTCTCCTTTTCCTCCCAGGAAAGAAGCCCACAATCTGTTCCTAGAAAACTTCAGATTAGGATAGTCACGGTTTTACCTGGGACAGTTAATTTTCTTCACTGTAGCTGGTATAGTGCTGCATTTTAGACTTAGTATGAAAATAATGTGATAACACACCGATGTTTTAGTTGTTGCTGGGTAGTGCTTACACTAGTCAAGGACTTTTCCAGCTTCCCGTGCTCTGCCAGGTGCACAAGAAGCCAGGAGGGGAGGGGATACAACCAAGAGAGCTGATCCAAATTGGCCAAAGGGTATTCCATATCATGTGATGTCATGCCCAGTATATTAACTGGGGGGAGTTGGCCGGGGGAAACAACGATCGTGGTTCAGGGACCGGCAGCGTCAGTTGGCGGGTGGTGAGCGGTTGCAGCACTTGTTGTTGTTTGATTTTGGGTTTTTTTGGGCTTTTTTTTCCCTTCTTCCAAGGTTTCATCTCTCTCTTGCTCATTATTTTTGATTTCATTTATTATTAGTATTATTGTTTTATTTTAATCATTGAACTGTTCTTATCTCAACCCACGAGTTTTCTTACTTTGGCCCTTCCGATTCTCACCCCCATCCCACAGGGGTGGGGGGAGTGAGCGAGCGGCTGTGTGGTGCTTTGTTGCTGACCGGGGCTAAACCACAACAGAGGCTTAGGACAAAAAGAAAGTAAAATATCTGTTTAATTTGACTTTCATGTATTACTGGCATTTTGAGGAAGACGGATGTCACTGCTTGCTGCTTCTGCTTCTTGTGACTTTACAGCAAGGTGAAACGTAGAGGACTCTCCTATTTTCCTTGAAGACCGAGCTTTTATCTAAGATTCTGTATCCCATAAAACTGGTATCTCATCTGAAGAGAGATCCCTGAAGACACAAGAATTACCTGCTAATATCTTTGTCTTGGACGGTATATAGAGTGCACACTTCAAAGTGTTGCTTTCAGTAACTGATGCATGAGATCTTCAAGGGAACTCCAGATGTTGAGAGTAAAGTTTGAAACTGCTTAAGGATGAAAGCATTCATCACTTCATAGGAATCATGGATTGATTTTTGAAAATAAGCCATCACTCATTAAATCAATAAATGTGGTAAGAACAGGTTTCAGTGGTATGAATACCTCAGCATAAGGCATTCTGTTGTGTAGCAAGATTTTCACTGATGTATGCTATCCTGAGGGGGAGGCCACAACCTGCTTGGGTTTTTTCGCAGCTTTATTACTAACATTTTTTTCTTGCAGTGTGTTTTGATTTTTGGAAGGAAGATACTTTTAGTAATAGGTTAGGCAACGGCTATATAGTACTTAGTGCAGTTACAAAGTAACTGCAAAGTACTTAATGGAGATACAATTATCCTCATCCAGAGCATGATAATAACAGCAAAGTTTGGGTTGACTGAATTTTACAAAGCCTGTTGAAAAAGGTAATTTTTGGAACTCAGTTCCATGAGCAGTCCTAACTTTTCTAGACTGTCTAGTTGATTCTGATAGATCTGAATTTGACTGGAATAGAAAACACTAACCTTCTGTGCATTTCGTGTTGAGTTGTTTCTCCACCAGAACGGATTTGTTTTATTTGTGGATATGGGGAGTATGTAATGAAATCTACTAATGCAGCATTTTTAGAAGGTGTCAGAATTAATCACTGCTATTTAGAGACATGGAAAGGAGAACCATCAGAAGTTGTTTTTGGAGAGATGCTCACAAATGAACAGAAGCTAATGGAAATTTGTAGTTTGGATTTGACAGATTTATAATTAAATTACATATTTCTTTATAGAGGATAAATATATGAAAGTGAAATGCAGACAATACCATAGTAGTGTTATCTCATAATTCATTTGTTCTCCAGCAGATATGAATTTATACATACAGGATTATAAGAATCTCATGTAAAAGCTTTAACCGTTGAGACATATTAACATATTTTACAAAAAAAAAAAAAAAGCCTCCATTTTATGGACAGTTTTTCAGGAAGCTTTCTCAATTCTTCTGCTTGCAAATTTTCAAAAACCAGAGGGTAGGTAGATTTTTGTGGCAAGATAGGTCCACATGTTTACTGTGACCTCAAATGTTTTCAGCTCAGGTGTTTCCATGAATGGTGTGGGCAGTTTTCATCTGAACAGAAGAATAGCATTACATAATGCAGAAGAGTATTTCCTAACATGTGGTTTGTTTTATATATTTCAGGAGGTGAAGATGATAATTCTTTCATTACAAATTTTCAGTCTTCCTTTCTGAAGCGTTTAATTGCTTTGCTGTTCATTTGCATAATAGAGGAATCCTTAGAGAAAAGGGTTGGGTGTTGAGATGAAGAGGAACAGGCCTAATCGTATTTAAATAGATAGCATATCCTGTCTTATCGAGAGCACAAGCTAGAATTCGTATCAGCTGATAATTAGCTTCATGTCTGTCAGAATATCTTTTTGATTGCAGGTAGCTGAAATTGCCAGATGCTGTTTTCCTAAATTCATTTTTAGAACTGAGAATTTAATAGTTTAATATTTACCCTTTCATTTTGGGTATTCTTCTCCTCACCCAGCACCCAGAAGGACTAAATAGCAGAGAGAGTGAACAGGGAAAAAAGGGTTTGAAGTTTAGAAAAAAAATCCTGAAAGACAGGGGAAAAAAGCGCTCAGCAGGTAGGAATGTGAGAGTTACTTGGTAGCATCAATCTATTCCTTGATTGGCTAGCGAGTATTTTGTTAACTTGTTCAGATTCATAACAGAAAACTGCTGGTTTTCTACCTATTGAATGGTACAAGCAGTTAGGGCATGGTCAAGAAAAATCTCTACAGAACATGGAGAAGCTATTGAGATGAGGAGCTCCCTAATGCTGGGCAACAAGGAAGGTGATCAAAATGTATCAATATGCTGCGATCTTTAAGTGATTTTTAATGACTGAAACCACAGTTGACTGAAAAAACCCAGAGACTGATGAAGACCTTTTTTAAGAATACCAGTTCTTAAAGGAATTGTCCGGATTCAGGTGCTTTGAATTGTAGAAATCAAAACACAAAGAGAAGTATTCTACTCTTGTATAAGCAATGGGAAGATATGTCAACAGAAATCTGAATTTCCCACTTAGTGTAAAAAAATTTTTTTCTTCTAAATTTCTGGTGTGAAAAGGGATCCGATTTCCAAACCAGAGTACTGGGAGCTGTCCAGCATGAGTGCCCTTTCCCGCATTGTTCATCGAAGCAAAAACGAGGCTTTTCTTTTTCCAAGTAAACCAGGAAAGTTTTACTCTTCTTCAGAATGTTCTTTGCCCATGGTTCAAACAACAGAAAGCTAGCTGAATATTCTTGGACAAATAAAAGCTTTTTTTCTGAAATTGTCACCTAAACCTGATTAGAAGCTGTTGGTTAGGTTTGTTCAAATTAATTCTGTGTCGCACAGGACTTAAAAGTAGTCTCACACATCTCATGTTATGGAAGCTTATTTTTATTTAAATAATATTTGTGCATTTAAAAGTCAGCCAGATGAGAAGCCATAGAGGCTGCATCCAAGACCATATATGGTATTTTTTTAATTGAACTCTTTTGTGTTGTTCATGTGTGAAATTTAATGGGAAGTATTTAAAAAACCAATTTCTTTTTCCCAAAATTTTTGTAGACTGCTCTAAACTTCACTTTCAGAAATGACAGCTTGTTTTAGCAGGACTTCCCTCTACAAATGATATTACTTGCTTCATATCAAGGTGGAACTAAAGGCCAAATTATAAGAGTTTATTAATCTGTCAATAATTTAAAAATGTGGATAAATTATTTCAAAAGATCATTAAAGAACTACACCTAAGTGGCAGAAAAGTAGGAATAGTCAGAATTGTTTGTTTTCTTTTGTTATGACTTTTCATTATGGGTTTTTTCTTTAACCATTTTTTTTAATCTTAGTAGCAGGATTTGAACCAATTACCTTCAGAGGTTTCCCTCCTGAGTTAAAGGCATAGAAGATAAAAGGGAGTCAACATTTGGAAGGCGTCATAATACATACTTTGCCGGTGGTTTGAGTAATTATTGCATGTAAGGCAGATGAGCAATTAAACTTGATGTTTCCCATGTTCCAATTCCTAAAAAAACCCCCTAAAATAGTGACTACAGAGCACATTTTTTGTATCTTCATAAAAAAGCAGTTTGGTAGAGTAGATGAGTTACTTCTCTGGTATATTAAAAAGCTGGGTTTTAATTCCGATTTTGCCTGCAAAGACTTTGATGGTCTCTGTTACAATTTCTTGTAAAGTGGATGAATAAAATTTGTGTTCAGTTTAGTAGAATTATCAAGGCTTAATAGTAAACATACTGAACTACATAAAGATATTACCATACATTAGTAGGAAAGAAATGATATCTGCCTCTTGACCCCGAGGCTTTCTGGCTTGCAGGCTCAGCATCAGTGTGGCAGCTCCTAGACTACTGACTTCTTTGTACAGGAGTTTTTAACTTTCAAACATGTCCCTGAATTAATATACCTTTTTTTTCAGCTATATTAATGGTAAGTTTATTAAATGACATTTTAGAACTCTCTTCTATACTGGTTATATTGTACATCTGAAACATACTGTTTTAAAACCTTTAGAACCTGCCACTTATTTTTTGTGTTCAGTTCTAGGATGCCATGTTCTTTTTTTTTTGAGTTATTTGATGGGATAGAATTTCTTATTACAGAAGCAAAGTGCTGCAGAGTTTTGCTTATATGTGTGACCTGAATGCCATCCTTCCTTTATGCACTGTTCCTACTAGAAGGCATAGTGTCAGCTGGATTTTCATCTGTGTTACTTCTGCCTCAAAAATTAAACGAGAGGAATTTTAAACAGTTCCAGTTAGCCCAAGGTCTGTGAAGGTCTCCTTGCTTGGTAGGCAGTTTGGTTTCCATGCTTTTTTGGCCAGTGTACAGATTTGAAGAATGATAAAGGATAGTTACTATACTTGCATATCTGCACAATTTGCGGAGCACACACAACCAGGCATTTACTAATAATTTTTTTGTGTGTTGGCTATCATTGTGAGTGTTGTTATGGATAACCTACATCATCTAATGGTTTGTATAGAAAAGCTAATTTGTGTAAGTTAACTAGGAAAACAGTCTAATAGTTTTGAATGTTCCCAGTTCCAGAATGGAGGGAAAAAAATGGGTAAGTTATTTCTGAGTTGAATATGCTTCTTTCTCAAATGTCTGCTGAGAGGGCTCTGTGGAATTCAGAAGCCCATGCAACAATACCAACTTCATATTATGTATGTGATTTTTCAATTGCACATGAAACTTTACCTTTAAATCTTTAATTATATAGTTAGACACCCAAATAATTAATACTTATCACCTGTGCCTTTACAGGTAATAAAGAAATACCCAGTTTTAGACATTACATTCATAGTTTCTGTTGTGTTTTCATGCTTACCCCATGTAAAAGAACTAGTCTTGATAAAAATTCTTGTGCTCATTTGTTGGATTTCTCATCTAGAGCCTGGTTCATGAAACCAGTGGGATCCTATTGTGTCTGTTTATAGAATGTTTGTTTAGTCCCCAAATCCCAAAGCAGCTTCTTCCTCCTCTTAAACCTTTCCCCCTCTTTACACTCCATTATTTTAATAGAGCTGCTGTTATTAATTTCAAATGCATGTATTTAGTATATTCTTTCAAATTTTGTCTGCCCCAAAGTGAAGAAATCTATCTAGAAATTTAATACTTAATATTGCAGCAAAGTTTTGCATTTGGCTTTCTTAAAGACATAGGGGTATGGAGTTTGAAACTGCAAAGAACATGTACAGACATTAACACCTGCCCTCTACTTTATAAATATATGTGATAGCACATATAGAACATATGTGGCAGGGGTGGAAAGATGCATGTCAGAAAAAATTCCACAGAGTACGAAGAGTGGTGGCAAATTCAGAAGTAGTACTGAGGAGTATATTTCCTCTGCACTTGATTTTTTGCTCATGGAGCTTAATAGATGGTTATAGGAGAGTAGGTTTATCTCAGTGCTTTTGCAGAGGCAAGTGCAACATTTGTCTGTAGCAGTAGCAATTTTTCTTTTCTCTGTCTTTTCCCTTCTCACATTTTGGAACTGGGGCAGGAAATGCAAGCTCTGGCAGAAGTGACTTTAGGTTAATTCCGGTTTCAGACTCTCTGTGAGCCCTTTATTGCCTCTGTTTCCTCATCTTGTTTCCACTTCTACATTAAGACAACTGTCTACACAATCTGGCCATGGCTGGTAAGCATGCCTTCCATATCCTGCCATACGGAGCAGCTCTTCTCTCTTTATTTGATTGTTATATAAGCTCAGACTTTAACTGAACACCTGCAATTGTGTTAGTGACCTGCCATATATGAACTGATGTGGTTTCCTGCAAAATAGAGCTCTCTTGCATTATATCCCATTAGGCCTTCCCATAAAGATGGGATTTTTGTCGTGCTGCCTTGATTTGCTGAAGTGTTAAGTGTGGATAAACCCAGGGAATCCCTGTGAGGAGCTGGTGTCTAAGAAAGCCTCCAAAGCTTTCAACTTTGTTCTTTATTGATTTATAAAGGGAATAGTAAGCTTCTCCCTCTCTCTTTTGTTAACCTGATAGTGCAGATATTCTTAAGACATTGACAAGCACTGTTGTATCTTATGCTCTGTCAACTGCTCTTGAAGGCTTTGATAAAACCCATGACTTCACCTCATCAGCCTGCGTGACACAGATTGTGTGTTCCCTTTCACATTTTGTCCCTTTGCAGTTTTTAACATAGCCAGGTGCAAAGAGAGCACACCTCGCCATGCAGCTGTCTGAAGACCACGCCAGAGAGCATCAGGCAAATATCCTGGCCTCTTCAAGGCAGCCTCCTTGTTGCTTAAGAAAGAGAAAGATTTGGGAATCCAGAAGAGAGTGGCAACAGATCTGTTCCTGCCTTTGTAAAGACCAGTGGCAGAAGGGCAGTCATGTAGAGGGAGAAGAGATAACGTAACGACATCTTTATTTTAGGGGTGTTTTTTTAGGTTCGCAGTCCGTTCCCCAGCCTCTGAAGAGAGCACATCAGAATGGGACCATCGCTGCCAGGTTCTGCTTGAGTTCATGAAGGTGCTGTTATTGAAAGCATACCCAATTTCTAGTGATATGGAAAAAGGAAGTTTAATAATATTAGTTGCCCTTTTTGAAACTGCAGTGCCCAATGTGGTTTTTTCCTTACTCAGGACACAGCAGCTGGAGAAGTGTTGTTAATGTAGGTATTGTTTCTTTCTTTCTGAATATGTCCACAGAAATGTTATACACCAGAAAAGATGCAAATAGCTGTATTTGCGATTGCTTGTGAACATAAAAGCAGCAGAATTGTAATGTTGCTAGAAAAAGAGGAAGCAACTATACTAGGGTTTGTTATTCTGAAGTTATCTACGAAAAATTTTCCAGTTTCCATCTAAATTTTTAAATGAAGATATAGAAATTATTTCTGTAGGTTTTTTGAGGATATATGTATGAATTCAGTATAATGCAAGGTTTATATATCAGTATAATTTAAAGGCAGTAATATGAAGAGAAACACTTGTTAAAAGTTATATGGTGCCTCTTAGCTCCATGAGAAGAAACACGCCTTTCGCCTTGGGTGCCTGGTCCCACAGCAGAACTTTCTCCACTCGCATCAGTTACAGCAGAAGGAAGGTGCTGGCACCAGGGTGAGGACGATGAGGGTGAAATCGTGTGTGGGCAAGATCTGCCCTCTCGTGGAGAGAGAAAATATCTTTCCCTCACTGTGTGCATTGTCTGACAGCATGGGCTGTCTTAATCCTAAGGAGGTGATACAATAGTTTACAGTGATTTTGGAAACCAGACAACGATTCAGTCACAAATTTCCCTCTGCTCCTTTTGAAAGATGAGAATTGTGTAACACATGGAAAACTTTCTTTTTCCCTCAAAATATTGAATTACACCTGTGTTCAACACAGGTAATTCCCACGTTTTTCTTTTAAGTTTTCTGATTTTGGTGGTTTGTATGTTGGCTACAGATGTCACAACATAAGGAATGTTCCCTTTATCATAAGCTTTGTCATAGGCTAAGAAAAAAGCCATAACATTTAGCATAATTAATTCTGTATTGCCTGGCTAACAGCTTTGGAGAAAGTGGTTCTGAAATGTTTCTTAATAACCTACTAGTCCAAGTAACTATGAAAGGACAATTTTGTTCAAAATCAAATGGGTAATATTGCATATACATCTTGTGTAGTACCAACATCTGTTATATCTTCATACAGCTTTATTTTTAATTATCCATAAAAGGGAGGGGGGATGGAAACGGTGTCTTGAGGTAGCATTTGTTGTATTTTTATGGTTCTGTGAGAATCTGGAAGAAAATTTAGACCAGGACACTAAATATAGATTGCAACTTACTAAGATGAGAATCTGCCCCTCTCTGGTTCTTTGTTCATGAAAGATACCCTAATTTCATGTCTGTAAGTTTTGCTACTAAATAGAGATTATCTGAAGAAGTAAAATCACACTGCAGGATCTACAGTTTGTATTTTAGGCCTTTTCCCTGGCATCTTTGTTCATGCCTATGGCATCTTTATTCATTGTATGCTCATTCATCTATTGCTTTTATAGGTATATGTAATGAGTAAATCAAGATTTTAGAAAGCATATAAGCACTGATCCAATGTATGGTATTATATTATCGATTACAAGTACACATTCATGGTACTATATCACACTAATAGGAAGTCGTGGGGAGTATTGGCTATGATGAGTCAAGAAGGTTAAATGCCTAACTGATCTAACCAAAATTAATCCATGGTAGGGGTGTGGAAAGAGTGTTCTTATGTACTGTTAACATACCATGACATATCTTCATTGTATGACTGTTCTTTGTGAAACAATGCTTTTAATATGAAAGTATATTTGAAACTGCTTTTTTAAATGTGTAACATAGACCTTCATCAGAATGAAATTTCAAGAACATTGAGCAAAGTTGAGAAATAGAGGCAAGATTTTGTTTAAAACTAATAAAAAATTTTGCAGTCTACATTGTTTTCAGTACCAGGCAAATATAAAATAACAAGCCAACAGGAAGAAGAGTGTGCAGTAACCACTGCATACAAAGCGTCTCTGGGATTATGCTGTAGACTGTACTATGGGCTAGAATTTCTATCCTCACCTTTTCATGGATGGGTGAAGAAGAGATGGTGGTATGGTTTCATGAATCCAAACCATTTACTAAAACATCCAAAGCACTAATTTGTGTTAATTATCCAGCCAATTCAGTTGATGTTAACTGTGTGGTCTTTGGTTTGCTTGAGAGGGAGGTAGGCTGTGTGATGCCCCAGCTCAAATGCTCTGACTTGCAATTAGCAGCATGTAGCTAACAGTTAAAGACATGTAGAAAATACAAAAGCCTAGTCACTATATTATTTGCTGTAATTTCCAGGAAGTGGGTAAATATTATGAAAGATGCATTTTTAGTAGAAATATTTGTACTATTTGTATTTGTACTTTCAAAAAAGTAAGAACATATTTTGTTTAATATATTAAATTCTGAACCTTCCCCTAAAGGTAATTTGGGTAAATATGAAGCACTCCCTGTGCCTCCAAAGAAGGGGGAAACTATTTAGAAAGACTTGAGCAAATTGCCCCATACATTTTTCATTGGTCAAACACGCTAGCAGTTTTACTGCTATTCTTCTGTGCTAATGCTTGTCTATCAGGGAGAAAGCAGTGCTTGTGGTGCATTTAAATGCATTATTTGTACTTACTAAGCATTATGAACAATCTGTTTTCTTTTTTTTTCTTGTTGATGTATTAATAGCCTATATTTGTTAGACATTGTTTCTGTAGTTGGAAAAACCCTCCCTTAAGAAAGAAAAAAGAGAAAGAAAATTTAAAAAAAAAGAAAAAAGAAAATCAAAACAAAGAAGAGAGGAAGCTTTTCATTAACAAAAATATAACCTGGGTCTGTTGAAGAGGAATTAAATAAGCTCCTTGGTATCAAATATATTAGTCTTTAAAATGATCAGTCTTATGATTCTTCATATTTAATATTAAATAACCAATATAATCAGGCAAACATATTTTAGCATTACAGCTAGTTTATTTCCACTGTTCCACTCTACTAATTTATGCTGTTACTTAATATGAGTAAGTACTATTGACCTGATACACTATATCTAGGAAGTAATTTCAACTACTGTTAAGACTGATGATTGTATGACACACTAAATAATGAGAAAAGTGCTATTTCAAGTGGATTAACTCCTTGTTTCTTACCTCACGACACAAATGACTCAGTGGCCATTAGCAGGTCTCATAGCTTTTCTGTGCTCCTACTTTCTTTGTCTGCATAAACAGACCATAATACCTGCCTACAGCTTGGGAATATTGTAAAAACTAAGTATCTTAATGCTTCTACAGTGTTTTGACATTGTACAGCATTAAGGTTAAGATACATTATCGTTCTAACTTCTGTTATACAATTATTACCACTTTGGTGAAAGGTGGCTTTGATACAAGAATCCAAGAAAACTGGGAGATACATCAATATTAGTTTATTCCTTTTTACAATCAGAGTGTGGTTATTCGCATTGTTAAGAGTGGGCTTGGTCACCAGCCTCTGTGTTTACAGCCTTGCTGTGGTTTATCGCAGGGGCAGTGGCTGGGGCTTCTCTCAGAACATTGTNTTTTTTTTTGTAATTTCACCTGGGGAGCAGATATCCTTAAAATCAATGTCTTAACATGTATCTGTCTGCACAGTATATTTCAATTAGCAAGCATCTGCCCACAATCTATAGTTGCTTAATTGCTATTTTTTACTAGGAAGTGTTTCATAGCTTGTTTTATTTCCTCTTTGTGTGATTTAGGTTACCATGGCCTTTACTGTGAAGAGGAATATAATGAATGCCTTTCTGCACCCTGCCAGAACGGAGCCACCTGCAGAGACCTCGTCAATAGCTATGAGTGCATGTGCCTTGCTGAATATGAAGGTAGGATGGGTTTTGCCTCTCAGTTTTTGAGTTGTTCTGTGTATTTTTTTTATGGTAGGTTCTCTAACAAACAGAGGTATACAATAACCTCCACTGAATAGAAATTAATCCTGCATCTAAAATTAATGGAAACAAACTTCAGTATACATCCTGATCCCATAATCTTTATTGAAATGAATAGTTCAGATTTAGCTGGTCTGTGAGAAATGTATGTCCTTGTCTGGGGACAAATGGCTTTTCTCTGTTCTTCTTAGGTGTACTTTTTTATGCTGTTTTAAAGATATGTTAGAAAGTGATGGGTTTTTTAAAAGAAAACATAACTGTTAAATAAAATTTTTCATCAGTTATTGTTAGGAGCCATTACATGGAGGGCTTTCCAAATATTTTTTTTATTTATTTTCTGCAGTGAAGTGAGTTAAAAGCATAGTAATAAAAGATTAGTGTTTGAAACAGATTAGCACAAAGAAGTAAAAATGAAAGTTTTATGTTGATTGTTCATTTAAAAGACCATAAAGCCCAAAGACAGTAGTAGATCTGTGACTGCTTTCCCATGTTAACTGCAGCTATTCCTAGATATGTTGGAATGGAATTAGTCTTCTGCATTTCTTAAGTAATTTATAAAATAGAGCAGAAAAGCATGTGTTTTGCTATACAAAATCTTTTATCTCGCAGTGGATTTCAGCTTTACACAGAGCAGCACATATCAGCTGTCTGTGACATGTCCCTCTGTGGAGGGCCAAAACAATACTTTGTGCATTCTGTTTTGAATCATGCTGTGAGAACATTTTGATTGTAATTTTTTTATGTTATGGTATTAAAATATATATATATTTTACATAGAATGACTATGTTTTAAGGAACATTACCCCAGCATTTTCTCATTAAGCATATTAATCCTTCTCTATGTTGATAAGTAATGCTCACTTAACAGCTGCTTGAGGCTAAATATGTATTTATTGCTCGTGATTGCACTTCTCTTTGACAACAGATACAAAATTCATCATTTTAGAGGCTTAGTGAGGAAATGCACCTCAGCTTTTCATGACAGTTTAAAGAGCACTTAACCATAATGTTATGACTTCATGTTCTGTTTTCATCTGACCTGTACATGCAGCTGAAAGCACTGTGTGTGCAGCACATTTTGCTTTAAATGAAAGAAGGGGACCTGGTCCTGTAAGCAGTTTTTGCTGATTACTGAGCTTTCTTCATTCCAGTACTTAAGGATTTCAGTGAGTGACACTAATGAATAGAGATGAGGTACGCAGCTCAAGATACTATGTGGGCCATTAGAGCCCTCAATTTCACCACCTCCAACCCAGACCTCTGCATCTGCAGTCCCCACTTCTGCCTCCATACCCCCCTGCTGGCAAATAGACAAGAGCTGTTATCACTGGTCTGGACTGAAGTATATGCCAGCATGTATGTACCTGTGGGCTTCTGGCTCTGCTGGCTTCTGCTGCTTAGCTGCAGGATGTTCAAGCTAGAATGCTCTACTTTTTTGCTTCTGACAGACTGACCAAATTATTTCAGCAGGTCTGTAGCGAGTGAGTACGTGTGTGTGTGTATGTTTGTATATGTATGATATATATATATATAAAATAAGGTTTTTTTATATTTTAATTATCACTATTTACTTAAAATGATTGTTTTTATATAACTCACATAAGCGTGCACTGCTGTACGTAACTGCAGTGTTGAACGCTACAGAACTAAGTTCATTCCTTTTAATCGTGCACTCATTAAATAAATTTGCTGTGTACATACATCTGATGTGTCCAGTTTCTGCCTTTTTTGTATTGATTTTTCTTTCTCATATTTTTTTCTCTAAAGACTCTATTTTCTCACTAATTTTACCTCTGTATAGTTCTGCATCTCAAACTCTCCAAATTCAAATTCACAAACTGCCCAATTCCAGTGCAACACAATTGGTATTCATGAAAGAGGTTGGGAAGGAGTAATGCATGTCCACTTTTCACATGTATTTGTCTAACCTCTTCTAGTCCTCCATCATTATAGGTTCTGTAATCTCCACAAGCAACATAATTCCTTCACTGTCATTCACTAACTCATGATTAGAAATATTTTCCTGATGCCAAAGCTGTACTATAGTTTTTATACATAATAAACACTACAAGTTTATGCTTCTATTGACTATGCATCTTTACAGTTTGCATGACAGTAAGGATTTAGAAACATGAACCACCTCAAAAAGTGAAAAATGTGTTTGTAATTTGTAAGTGTTATCACATGGAAGCATTCAGAATCCTGTCCTGCTCTTCAGTTTGTTGAAACACTTGTGAAAAGTATAAGAATGAGAAAACTTGAAGATAACTAGGATTTTAGCTAAGTGGTCACTTTAGATTAATTCCCAAGCAAAGAATTGTAATAAGACTTAGATTTAGACTTAAAACTTATGTTAATGGCTAAATTTAAGCACGTGTTTCAAATGCAAGCCAATTTCACTGTAGTAGATATAAACAAAGCCCCATTCATTATTCACATATGTACGGGGGTTTTTTGTGTTTCAGTGCCATCCATGCACTGATTATATCATTCATGTATTGATTTTTCTAATTTTATCTGAAAAGTAGATCCAGAGAAACTGATGCATGTAGCAGTGGCAGTAGAGCCTCTCTCCCCATCCCCAGGTGGGAATGTGCTGTGCTTTATGTTCTGTATGCCAGATACAGCTTGCACACTCTTCTGCAAGGCAAAGCTGCTGAATTCATGTAGCGTACACCTGAGAATGAAAGAGCAAAGGTAGTGGCATAAAGTTGAGCAACCCAATTATTTAATTTTAGCTATATATTTGAATAAATTAATTTACCTTTTTATTGCCTTAGTTATACTCCTCAGTTTCCTGCAAAAGTCAATAAGAGGCATCAAAATGCTCATGTATATTATTAAAGAAGTTATTATGTAAAATTCTTACTGAAGACAATTATTGTTTACATTTGATTGAAGAATGTTAGGCAGCTGATCAGATTATGCTTTATTATACCATTAGTTTTTTATAGACTCTCCAGCAGTTCCTGTTAGCAGAAATTGCCCTACCTCTCTTATCCCAAAGCGTCAGTTGGTTGGGAGAGCAGAGAAGGAAGCATGTGTGTAAAAAGGTTAGCCACCATAAAATATATGGTTTTAGTCTTATGGCATTATTAGCCTATTAGGACAGGTTTGGAGGCTGCACATTATTGTGCTTATCCAGGTGAAGTTAAGTTATTGCATGTACTGATTTCATGCTGTCAGTATAGGTCATGTTAATGGCAATCACTAATTTTGCCTTTTCAGGAAGGCACTGTGAACTATACAAAGATCCTTGTGTTAACATCAACTGTCAGAATGGTGGCACTTGCGACAGTGAAGCTCTAAATGCTACATGTATTTGTGCACCTGGATATACAGGCAAGTAATTTGTGCTTTTCACAGAACGTCTAGTTGTCAGTGTTCACTGTGTCCAAAAGAAGACAAATACCAAGTAAGACTGTGTCTCTTCAAAACAAATTAATTTGGACTTTGATGAATTGTAATCAGTCTAGGGAGAATGAAAAGTTCTTGATATTACTTGCAACTGCTTTGAACTTTAAAAATTTTGCAGCAAAAAAAGCCTGTTACTAAAGAGAATTCACTAAACTAATGGCTATTTAACATGCCTCATGACCTTACTGCTTGAGACTAGATTGCGTTCTAAAAATAACATTTTGAAGACTTCCAGGTAAGCCAATATACTAATTGGACACTGTTGAAACTGGAAAATGTTTCAGCATTGACCTTAGTTACTGTGAGCTGAAAAAACAACTTATTCTGTTACCTTAATATGCAATTGCTAAAAGCCCTAAAGTGCTTATTATGAATCAATTTACACTTTCAGAGTAATGGTGAGCAGCCCATTTAATCCTTTGGCCTTGTATTTAAACTGACATGATTGCTGTAATCCAAATATCTGCTGTCAAGATAATTTATAACCTGATGCTCTGTTAGTCATGTAAGGTAATATCCAATGTGATAGTAATAGATAAACCCATTCATAGCTGTTTTGTAGATCAAATCTTGCTTTTTGATCAGTGCTAATTAAAGGACATTTTTTGGAAAAGAATTAGCTTTTCGTTGTACAGTGGCTGTTACTCAGAGGTGTTATTACCTACATTATTGTATAGCACTTCAGAATATACACCATAAATTGTTACACCACATTTTCTTGGGATGGAACTTATATTTAAAGAAATGAGACACACACAATCTGGGTGAGGTTAGTCAAGTCACTTAGCCCTCAGACTTTGTTTTCACCTGGTTGAATGAGGATAGTATTTCCGTATTGGAGGCTATGTGAGACTTGTTTCTTGAAACAGAATACTTTTTATGTTCTGCGAATAAAGATACTGTTGAGCTATAAGGTATTCTGCAGCTACAGAAAAATTAAATGACTGATGATATACCTGCTACATGAGGCACCCACTATACAGAAGTTTATTTTTTGTTGGTTTTTTCCAATACAAGGTGAAGAATGTGAAATTGATGTAAACGACTGTGACAGCAACCCATGTCACCATGCTGGAACTTGCATAGATCAGCCTGGTGGTTACACCTGCCATTGTCCACACGGATGGGTTGGTGCAAACTGTGAAATACGTAAGTTCGGTAGTTTTCTAAGAATTTCTGAAAATGTTACATTATAATAAATAAATTTATATTTGTGTCTAAATTCCTAGCTGCACAAATACTCTGAATCATCTTAAATCATAAAAATTCTCCTTAATGCATTTTATTTTAGGCCATAACATTTCAAAAGTGGCTATGTAAGTTAGAAAATTCTGTTTCTGGGGATGCTACTTTGAGATGTGTTGGACTAGATTGTCAGAGTTGCTATCTCACAGCTGGGCACAAAGCAGTTTGCCTTTTAATGGCATTTATGCTTCGGAACTTACTTTCATACATACCTTGGGTAAAGTATGCTTCCATAGTGCTGTAAGTATGGTCCTAACAGACTTCTATTGACTTCTGAGCACCTGCAGTTCTAGTGATGTTTCAGCAAAACAATTTTGAACGTGCTCACCTAAGGAAACAAGTCCTGTGTAATTGTGCTGTGACCTGTGTGTGCATGCATTTGTCAACTTTTCCAGGAATAACTTTTCCAACCATAGGCCAATTTCCACCAAATTTGTTAGAAAGGTAAAGGTCTCCAAAACAAAATAAGCATTTAGTAAGACTTAGGTTCCATTGGTGGGTCTAGTGAAGGAACAGCTTCAGTGTGATCTCGCCTCTTCATATAGAGAAAAGCTTCAGTGTAAGTGCACCCTTATGGAGCAGCAGAGAGTCCATGAGAAGAAGAAGGTAAGAAGCCCAACTGTGGAGGAGTTAAAATGGAAGTTAGGCTTTGATAGGTCTGCTGCTCACAGAGCAGCTTTGTATTTACCTGATGTCTTGTTCTTGGGCTACAGATGTTGTCTTTACTAGGGAGTTTAGCTGTGTATTTAACTGCTTGAATGCTCAGGTACTGTGGTCATAGATCCCTTCAAGTCGTTATACAGATGCACAAGTTTGTGTGAGAGGATTTACACTACTTAGTACAGCTAGTGTTGCAGGGATAAGTGGTAGATTAAACAGAAGGGACTCAGAAAGCTCCAACTGTACATTCATGCAAATATACCTACACAAAGGCTGGAATAAAAAATGTTTTCTCTATCTCATTTACACAGGGAGTGTATGAAGCTTCTCTTTTTTACTCTCTTTTATTTAAACTTTACTTAAACATATTGACTGCTTTTTAAGTTGATTTCTATTCTTGATGTTCATCCTTACTTTAACCCAGAAGGCAACTCTGTTCACACCTGAACTGACACAAAAGTTTTATCTTGACAGGTTTATGACCTTCTCTCCCTGTAATTGTTGGTTGTGAATTCAGTTTCAGTGCTTTCTGTTGAAAGCAAAGACTGCAGAAGAGCATTGCTAGCTAGTCCAGAGATGGTGACAGCACTGCCTTTTTGTTGTCTCTGTGAATGACACACACACTTCCCTGTGTGTACAGAACCATCATGAGGTTGGGAGCACAATGTTGCATGCTATCTGTGTGCCATATTGCTCATGCTAAAAGGTGCTCAGATGAGCTTTTTCTGACGAGGCTTTAGTGATACCTGAAACGTGCATGTCCAAGTTGATCAGCAAGGCAGTGTAATTCTGCCTGCTTTAGTTAATAAGTAGTGGGCTGACAGACAGATGAGTTTAGTTCTTGGAGAAAGCAATAATCATCCTGGAAACGTACTTCATGGAGTACCTCAGCATAGTAACTATTACATTTCTTTTATGTAATGGAATGAATAGGTGCCAAAGGGAAACAGACGGGCTTGCACGCTTTCTGAGACCTGCAGATGGGCTATGTAAAATCAATGATGCTTGTTCTGGAGTCCTCCTTTGGCTCTCGTGCTCTAGTCTCTAAGAGTTTGGCTGTTTGCACCACAGATACATAGTGAGGTGCATATAAGTACATGGGAAAATGAGAGAAGCAGAACAGAGAGTGGAAGGAGCGTCTTCTACTGTCTAGCTACTCAATTATTCCTGCTTCCCCCTGTGAGGGATGGGTTCCCCTAAGCACGATATATGACAGATATGTTCAAGATTACATCTCAAGTTAACCAGTCCCGGTTAACAGGGGAGGTCCCAGATGACTGGAGGCTTGCCAATGTGACACCCATATACAAGAAGGGCCAGAAGGAGGATCCAGGGAACTACAGGCTGGTCAGCGTAACTTCGGTACCAGGGAAGATTATGGAGCGATACATCTTGAGTGAGCTCACCAGGCAAGTGCAGGACAACCAGGGGATAAGGCGCAGCCAGCAGGGGTTCAGGAAAGGCAGGTCCTGCCTGACCAACCTGATCTCCTTCTATGACCAGGTGACCCGCCTCGTGGATGAGGGAAAGGCTGTGGATGCTGTCTACCTGGGCTTTAGCAAGGCCTTTGACACTGTCTCCCACAGCATCCTCCTAGAGAAGCTGGCGACTCATGGCTTAGACAGGTGTACTCTTCGCTGGGTAAATAAATGGCTGGATGGCCGAGCCCAGAGAGTTGTGGTGAATAGAGCTAAATCCAGTTGGTGGCCGGTCATGAGTGGTGTTCTCCAGGGCTCAGTGTTGGGGGCAGTCTTAAATGTTTAATATCTTTATCAATGACCTGGGTGAGGGGATCAAGTGCACCCTCAGTAAGTTTGCAGATGACACCAAATTGGGTGGCAGTGTTGATCTGCTCGAGGGTAGGGAGGCTCTACAGAGGGATCTGGACAGGCTGGATCAACAGGCCAAGGTGCACTGTATGAGGTTTAACAAGGCCAAGTGCCGGGTCTTGAACTTGGGTCACAACAACCCCATGCAATGCTACAGGCTTGGGGAAGAGTGTCTGGAAAGCTGCCTGGTGGAGAAGGCCCTGGGGGTGCTGGTTGACAGCCAGCTGAACATGAGCCAGCGTGTGCCCAGGTGGCCAAGAAGGCCAACAAGCATCCTGGCTTGTATCAGGAATAGTGTGGCCAGCAGGAGTAGGGAAGCGATCATGCCCCTGTACTCGGCACTGGTGAAGCCGCACCTTGAATATTGTGTTCAGTTTTGGGCCCCTCAGTACAAGAAGGACATTGAGGTGCTGGAGCGTGTCCAGAGAAGGGCAATGAAGCTGGTGAAGGGTCTGGAGAACAAGTCTTATGAGGAGCGGCTGAGAGAGTTGGGCTTGTTTAGTCTGGAGGAGTCTGAGGGGAGACCTTATCGCTCTCTAGAACTACCTGAAAGGAGGTTGTAGCGAGGTGGGTGTTGGTCTCTTCTCCCAAGTAACTTGTGATAGGATGAGAGGAACTGGCCTCAAGCTGCACCAGGGGAGGTTTAGATTGGCTGTTAGGAGAAATTTCTTTAGTGAAAGAGTGGTCAAGCATTGGAACAGGCTTCCCAGAGAGGTGGTGGAGTCACCACCCCTGGAGGAGTTCAAAACACGTGTAGATGTGGCACTTTGGGACGTGGTTTAGGAGGTATGGTGGTGTTGGGTTGACAGTTGGACTTGATGATCTTAAAGGTCTTTTCCAACCTTAATGATTCTATGATTCTTGCGGTTGGCCAATATTAACTCCTTTCTGACCTCGTTTGTCAATGTACGAGGGAGAGTTAGTGGATGAAACTCTGCTTAAATTTTGTTCTCTTGAGTGAGGGGAGTGTCTCTGCTTAGTGCATATTTCTCTACACGTAGTATCTGTTTATGGTTGAATTGCAGTGGCCTTGCCTGCTGCTCAAAATCTTGGATTTTCTACTTGTATTACACACTTGCAAACTGTGTAAGTTAAAATGATGGGAAGAAGCACTTTGTTGTTGCTGGTTTAAGCCTTTTACTTACTGATTTCTTCTTTTATCTTGTGACTGCTGTGGCAGGAGGCAGGGAATTATCTGAGTGTTAACTGGCATTGCTAATACTGCAAGGCTGATTCTCAACCAAAAATGCTAGACCTTTTCTTTCTGTCTCAATATTTGGAGAATAAATTACATAGTATTGTTCATGGCAGTTGTTCTCAATTGAAGATGTTGAAATTACTGTGTTTTTTTATCCAATAAATCAGGACAGCTAATAGAGTGTATATAAATAATAATAATAAAAATATAGGAGATATTAAAAAATGCAGTCTAGAAAATTCTGGTTTGGATTGGACTTAAAGGAATGAAAACAGGAAAAAAAAATCTTTGCATAGTCACATAAAGATACATTTTGAAGAACTAAGTTTAAAATTTGAGGGTTACCAATAGTTTTTTCAATAAGCAAATGCTGATGTTCCCTTGCTATTAAAGTCACTTTGACATAGCATCAAAGTAAAATGATGTGTTGTTATGGGACACCATGATAGTTCACAACAGTCAGATATAAGTATGGACATGCTGCCTCTCTAACCAATGCAGTGGCTTATAGGCAAAGTTATGGAAGCTTTCCTAAAGCGCTTGGATTTTAACAGGTATATAAAGGGTTATGCAAATAGAGAGGGATTGAGTTTTGAAGAAATCAATTTGCAGAAAGGATTTAAAAGCATTTTGATCTGCAGATTTTTTTTTACAGAACTATTTATCCATTGGAAGATCTTTGCACTCCCTGTCTTTTCCTGAGCTACGAGTTACCCAACTGATGTGAACTCAATTCTAATCATATCTGGAAAGGCCATATCCAGCTCTTTTATAAGCAGGTGCAGCACTTCCGATTTCACTGGAGTTGAGTCAATGGTGCAGTGGATTTCTGTTCAGCTCTAAAGATTGAATCTATTAGTAAATCTGCTTCTGTTAATCTTTCCATATCTCCTTGCCATGTTTACCATATCATTTCAGCAATTTGTACATAATGGTTAATAATGTATTGGAAATGAAATTTAAACACTGCATACTGACTTCCTTTGTATTGGACCATCCCTCTGAATGCTAGAAAAAGACATGGTGAAGCCAGGCTTCAGGCTTCTCAAGAGGGGCACAAGCTGGTGTTCAGGAGTCATTTGACTAAATAGATCACATTTTAGCTTTTGATTTTGTGATCACATTTGTGATTTTCTGTTACTAGCCATGAAGGAGGCTGCTGATACTTAGTCTTTTTTGTAGAACTCTATTTACTTTTAATAGTTTCTCATTTTTTCAGCAGCTGTTTTATCCACTTGAAGTGGCTACCCTAACAGGATTTCAAGATTATCTTCTTGTCAAACTGTACTCTTTAAGTGCTGTATATACAACAAACTAGACAAGGTGTATGTTGCCTGGATGAACTGTGATATTTATTATATCACCTTATGGTCCTTACCAGTGTTAGCAAGTCCAATTAAATAGGATTCAGTTGGTCTTAATTATAAAGAGGATATTTTCCCTTTCAAATGAAATGTATTTGCTAAAAAGTTAATGGAGCATTCACTGTAAAAATGCTTACAAAATGTCTCATATGAATTCTCTAATGTCTGCTGGTTATTTGTTAATATCTTTACCTTGCCCCTTTTGTAATTATTAATTGTAATTATGTAGTTACCAAGGTAAGCCAAACCATGTGGTTACTTGAAAACTAACATTATGAAGAATTTCCAGTACAGACTGTGTGGTGTGCATTGAATTCTATTTCTTCATTAACTTTATGAACATTACTATGACAACTAAGAATACCATGATTTTGAGCTGTCATATATTCTTTCTAATCTTTGGAGCATAAGATGTTAATCTTCGTATTTTTATCTGGTGAGGAAGAAAGGGAGAAATTTCTCTCATCCTTGTCATCCAGAGACGGGAGTCACAGAATCTAAATCAGAACTGTCTTGCCATATATCTGCTCACATTAGATCTGAATTTGGCCTAGTCTGACAACCTGACAGAAACCACCGTGTGTGATGAATGTGCTGCAGAACAGAAATAGAAACCCATCCAAACTGCAGAGAGCACAGCTGTATTCTCTCCCTCACATTCTGACTGGGCAAATTGCAGTAACAGCACTTTAGAACCATTAAATCACTGAATAAGTCAGGCTGATCAAAACTTTACTGATCTCTGAAGAAGATAACACAAACAAGCAGTCAGTCCTGTAAACTCAGCTCACATTTGTGGACAAAAAGTCTAAGCAAGCCCAAGCTTAGAGGTACTCTGGGACAACCTTTACTATTGTAAACAAAGAGCAATCATTTCTTCAAACTCTGCCCAGGTGAATCCCACGTGTTACAGCTTCAAGCTTTCTCCCTACCTTCCTCTAAAATGGATATATTTCTTTTTTTTACAT
>WEKW01007627.1:202387-233203 GCA_013389905.1 Sula dactylatra | reverse complement strand
TAGTGGTAGTACTTATGTTGCACTTTCTAAGTAGCTTTGCAAAGCAAATCCAGGAACAGTAAACTGGAGCAGATCTGTTTGAAAAGTGAACTTTGTCAATTGATGCTATTTGCCATCTGCCTTTTCTTAGCTTTTTCCCAGTGCTTAGAACCAACCATTATGCTAAACAAAATTACGATAGCTTCACTCTGCAAAGTCATGCGCAGTTTTTTTCATGTAACTGTTAAATGAGTGGGCTCCTTTGCGCTTGCTTGGCACTGAAAGTATATGTCAACATTTAGAAATTCAGGGCAAAAATGGTTAAACACAAGATGGGAGGGCTGAAACTCTTGGGGAGAAAAAAGTTCAACTAGTGCTATGGAGCCCAGGGCAACTAGAAGACTTAAAATTATGATTCTCAAGTATGCATGAAATTTAGTGCTTAGGAATAAATGTTTTCAAGTATCCTCAATTTGCTCTACTGAACATCCTGGATCAATCTATTTAGTAATGAGCATGAGCTGGAGATAAATGCAATGTTGAGGACACAGTAGAAATCTTTTGAAATAGTCTCTTAGTGTGTTAGAGCTGTTGAAAATTCATTTACTTGTATTTGGTCACACTGGTGTACTTCTTACATTCCAGTATGTTTTAGCTAAAAAGTGGAGTGCTGTCTGGGTTGTTTAATTGTAAGAAATTTGTCTTTTAGAGACCTTTCTGTCAGTGGAGTCTCTGAGAAGAAAACCCCTCAGTCAGGTGTTAAATGGGGTTTAATACATAGCTTGCTCTGAAAGTCACTCTTCTAATGTGAGTGAAGGTTTTACGTATTTCATGGATTTATATTGTTCTCCAAGCAATTGGGGAATGAGGGTGTTGTAATATTGGGGGAAATCGGGCTCCTGGTTTAATTTCTTTCCACTTTTCCTCTGTACATTGTTGGTGTAAATTTGTTAAAGTAGGTCTTCAAAGGAGCAGCATGTATTGAAATCTTAGGTGATTTTGGCATCTAACTCCTTTTTAAAAATCTTGCCCTCTATACCCTTCGTGCCTAGTTTTGTTTCATTTGGGAGGGGAGACATCTTAAGGATGCTTACAGTATAATTAACTCCAGTATGTATGAAGCACTGAGACACTGAAAGAAACAGTGGTGCAGCTTGCCTCTGAAAAATGCTGCCAGAAAGCTAGCTTTCACTAAGATATATGTGGAAAAGAGCCAGAGAGGAAAATGTTGCAAAGTGAGTATAATGCTATATATATATATATACATACACGCTAGATTTTGGCATGAACTTGGACAAGGAGAAAACAACTGAAGTCAAGGGGCAATGTCAAAAGAGGAAAGGCATTATTATACTGTGACTAATGGAGACAGTGCTTCAAAACCCCTAGACCCTCTGCCCGCCTCCCTATTGCCACAGCTTTGCAGAGAGGGTATTTCAAGTAGTCAAGAACATGAAAAGCAGAATACCAGCTTTGTGCAAGAGGGAGATAGACCTGAGTGATTATTTTGCTGGCTGCACAGCTATTTAAGCTACAAAGCAATGATGGGATTTGGCCGTTCTTTCAAATAAGGCTGAAAGCTGTTCACCAGCTGATGTCTGATGAGGGTAGGGCTGAGGGGTACAACCTCCCAGCAGAGGCGTATGATGTCAGTCTCTGCTTAGTTAGCAGCTAAGCCTTCTCTAGAGAGCTTAGGCACTCCTTTCTGAATTTTGGAACAGGACGGATGTCATTAGCTATCTCAGTCAGGGCCCTTAAAATAGGTGTAACAAAGTTTTATGTTTGGTTAGGGGCAAGGAACTAGCATGCCAAAAGTCCTCTAAGTTTAGGATGATAGAAAAGGATTGTTGCCATTTCCTACCTACGTAAAGTCTTGGGAAAGACAGGATGTTGTTAAACGTCAGAAGGAACCAGAACAGACAAAACTCCCGAACAATTGCTATTAATATGCTCTGCAGAAGTACCCTATTCTACTTGAATTCGTTTGCCATTGAAACAGGATCTGGGAATAACAGTGGGAAGTCATCCTGGAAAGCACCATTGGAAAGGTCCACAACAGACAAAGTTGTCTCTTAGGAAAGAAGAGAAGGGGGGGGGGAGAAAAGTCAAAGAACTACAAAAGATCAGTCTTTACCAGTTTGGGATGAGGGAGAAAATAAATAGCTCCTATGCGGTGCTCTCATCTAATTCCTGATTTTTTTATTTTTTTTTTTTACTGTTGTTGCTGGAGAGTAGATCAGTGGTAGTTAAAGGCTGTTTTCCAATAATATTAATGGGGTTATATAATTTCAAATGCTTTCCTGAACTCTGTAGATTTAATGGTTTCTAGGAATTGGGGCTGTAAGCCTGTTCCCATGCTGAGATGGAGAATGTAAAATTTAAATTATACTCGTTAAACGTGCAGTGTCTGAGTGAGGGAATTCCTGAAAATCTATACATGGCTACCATTAGTTTTTGGAGAAGTTTATTAGGTTTATTTAATATTTGTAGGTAGTTGATTATTTTCTTTCTGATCTTCTGAGAGCACTTCTTCAGGCTTGGAACATCCCCTTACTCTCCAGGGATGACTCCTTGGAAATGACACTGTATGAAATCAGAGGAGCACCAGGCAGTAATGCTGGGTCAAAGATTCAGATTTGTGGGTAAGTTGATGCCATCTGCTTGGAAAGGCTTTCAGAATGTCAACTGGAGATGTTCCCTCATCCAAAGCACATGATTTTTGATTGAAGTAGCAAAGTCGATAATCAGTCACAGATAAAATGAATGTATTAGAGATGCACACAATTTTTGCTGTTGATCTGTATACAGAAGACCTAGAGGTAAAGGGAGCTGACAGAAAATGCTTCAATACACTTGTCGCATCTGTGGGTAGTCACTGACTTTTTTTTTTTCCTGTGGTCTTCTTGCAGCAGCTTTCATTAGCTATATGCATATAAAGGAATTTACGGCCAATGGAGGTGGATTTAATTATGCATATATTTACTTTATTTAGATCTTTGCTCTTTTTTGCTGGGGACCTTGAGTGAATGCTATTATTGAAAAATGATTTTAGGGCTTCATTTACAGAATTTCTGTGCTGTTGTACATCTCATCTATCAGACAGAGGCACAGTAACATATTATTGGCAAATGTTGCATATGTGTCCTCTTCTGTAACTGCTTCCTTGCTGCTGATAGTGGCTACAGATATAGTGCCCATTGCCTGTGCACTGAAACCTTCACAATGCAAGAATTCCTGGCCTGATCTATCTGAGATTTCTGGGATGTCAAGCTTTTTCCTCTTCTGGGAGATTATGGCACTTGAAATAGGGACCATCTGTCTCCTACTTATAAAACAAAGGACTAGGGAAAGTTGTGGAGATGGCTTTGTCATTATTCCCCTCCTTCAGCATGTCTTTAGATTGCTGCCTTCTATTCTTTGAACAAGGCACGTAAGATTAAGAAGTCAATGCTGCTTTTTTCATGCTAGCATGTTAGCTTTGCATCAGGATATAATCTTTTTTGGGGGGAATTCTCAGGATGATGAAGCACCAACTTTTTTCTTGCATGTTTCACTTCAAACCTATATAATAAAAATATTTCCNGGGGGGAAGCCACCTTCCTTTTATGTTTTGTTAAGATTTTCTTCCGTTTCGTCTGAAGTTGCTTATTTTAATGATCTCTGCATTTAAATGGAAGTATGCAGCTACAGTTTGCTTTCATTGTTGGAAGATCAAATGAAGAACAGGGACCTCTGTAAACAGAGGAGAGTGAATTTGTCCAGAACCACAGAGAATGTCCAGTGAAGTCAGACAAACTGTTCACCTTTCCATGAGTTTGGCTTGGCAGTCAATCATCCCGAATATTGTGTGCTTCTGGTATCTTAACTAAAGAACAGCTCCCATTTGGTTCCAGCAGATTGTGATCTTAACTACAGTCTGATTCTCTTGATTGACATCTGACACTCCGTATAAATTTATTACATTTGTACCTATTGCAGTTCCATCATCTGCAGCAATCATCAAGAATGAAAATAGGGTAACTGTTACCATTGGGATTTAGAAAGGAAAATCAGAGAGGAGCATTAGGCTGCTTTTTGATGACTTCCATGGTATTTTCCAACTGAAACTTCTTTGAAAATGACATGTATAGTAAATACATCAGGATGAACACAGGATATTGCCATGAAACTGTTCTAGGTACTTCACAGAAGAAAACTAAGTTGCATGCCAACTCAGCTGGTTTTTTGGTACTTCATTCTCTCTGCTATTTGGCCATGCACCGTTGCTCCTCCATCCCACACTGTGCACGTTCCTGCCCTACAGCTGGAAGGAAGGCTGTGCTACTTCCTTCTCCCATAAAAGCATCCCGCCCATGCCCCACAGAACTTTGGAAAATGCTGGCTTTTTCTCTCATCTTGAGTTCAAGTAATGTGAAATCCAGATTTTTTAATCTTGATTTTTACCTATATGCAAGAGCTATGTATAATGCACATGGAGAAAAACAGTAATATAATATCTAGCACTGTCTGAGTTGCTTTTTCATGTCTGTTCCATGATGGCACTGTAACAAATGACCTAGGAGAACTTAAGAGATTCTATTTTTTTTTTTTCATATGAGGAGTTTGTGTGTACAGTTGTAGAAATCACTGGGGCAACACTTTTAATTAAGTTCTCATCCAGCCACAGAAAATATGTTGGGGGTAAAGTGCTGCAGTACGAGTTCCCATGCATACTCTTGATAATAATAATACTAGGCCTGGAAGGATTATCTGTTGGCCACCGGATCCCTCCACCAGGCAATTCAGTTCCCTGCTGGAACTGTTACATGCCTGGCTATGTCTGCCTGTTGTTCTTGTGGTGCTTCCATAGCTGCAGCACCTAGATGCCCGATTCTGAAAACTCTCACCTCTCCCCTTGTGGTTTAAGGACTTCCCAGGCATCTTGGCTGAAGCACCAAACATGATTAAAAGAAAAATATAGGCCTTTACATATAAGCCTCCTCTGCTGCTTACAAGATTGGAAATGGGCTGCTTATGCTTAATCTTAATCTCTTAATCATCTCCTTAAACTTGGTGTCAGGGCTCTGCCTTTGTATGGATGACTTGAAGCTGCTAAGTTGATGTAATGCAAAGCTGTGATGAAGTTTTTGATACTGGTGTCTGTTAGTTACTATTGCTGGGAGCAATGAACAATGTCTTTGCTGCCAGTGAAATGTAAATCCAAGCCTGTTCCTAAATGCAGATTCACTTTCCAACTTCCTTATTTGTGTGTTTGCAGCTCTGGGTTCAGGCTGAGCATTTTGAAGTAGCTGAAATGGATACAGTCTCTTGATCATGAGGTCTGGATGAATCATTATGATATAGTCTACCAACAGATAGCCTAAGTTTGTTTTTTTCTAAGCACAGTTTAGGTGCTTTAAACCAGAGCTACAGCCAGGCTTTTGATTGCCAGTGTGGGCAGAAGGCATGAGGTCACAAGTGGCATACCTGAAGCTGCTTTTCAGCAGACTATTGGAACATAACTATTAAGTCCTTCTGTGTGTGGAACAGAGCTTTGTACATGACATTGGGTCCAAGTGTAGACTGCTGGCTTCATGGAGTGTCTGTTGTGGTCCACCAAAAATGTTTTTAACTGTGTTGTTCCTTAACAGGACAGCTAATCTTTGGAGGAACAAGGAGAGAGTCTCTACCAGGGTAGGAGTCCATGTGTGTGGAGGGAGTATGAGGGCCATCAGGCCATGGGGCCGAGACATCCCTGCAGCCATGTTACATATCACAGGTTGTGCTTCCAACCCTCATTCATCTGTTATTGCAGAAAATGTTCCAAGGCATGGGAAACGAAACATCACCTCCCATGCTCATAAGCCCTGGAGAGAAAAGAGGGAGAGGGTTGGAAATCTTCCTGTCTCTTAGCAGCACCTGTATGTGGGCTGGGTTGTGCTTGGACAAAAAAGTAGTGCTTCTGCAGAGCCTGCGACTCAGCCCTGCCTGAGCCTTGCAGGTGCAGTGGGTGGGAAGGGCAAAGAGGGGGATGCTACACACTTCCCAAAGGGCTTTTTGAGCCACCGGGAGGCAGCACATCTAAACTCTGTGTTCTTGAGTTTAAAACATAACCTCTGAGTAGTGCCTGGATGCTGAACTGGAACAATGAGATAACAGAAAATGAGATGGATCGTGGAAAATATAACTGGAAAATACTGGTTAGATCATCTAATTCATCAGCCTTTCAAAGCAGGATTGTTCTCAAATGTATTTTCTGCTGCGTTGTCCAGTTTTATTTTAAAGAAGCCCATTAAAATGTTTAAACTCCTGAATATTGTACTTTAGTTTGGAATGAATGTATGCTGCATGATCTCTGTGACACTGCTGCATAATTTAGATTTCTTGCCATGCTATTAATAAATCTAGACAAAGACCAGATGCAAGCAAGCTGTAGCTGAACCCAAGAATCTGTGAAAGCTGGGCTAACCTCTTTAACAGTGTAACATATGGCTGTTACATTAACACAGCCACTCAATTTTNCTTTTTTTTTTTTTTTTTTTTGCTAAAACTAAGCAATTTATTGAAAGCATCAGGGAAAAACCGAAGAACCGAAATAAAGCATGACCTTTGATATGAAGTCTTCCCCTTTGACAGTTCAGTTTCACCATTTAGTATAAATTGATGGGAATATACATCCAACCTACTGTTACAATTTTATAGTCTACGCTTTTGTTTCTCTTGGTATCTCCTGTTTCATTCTTTTATACATTTAAGTCATAGAAGAATTTTAGAAAAAGCATGTATAAACCTTATATAGCTATATATTTGAAGTGTTAACAAGCACAAGGTCTTTACAAATGGCTACCATCTGATAAAGAAACATTATGTCACAGTGTAATTATTTGTATTTTTTGAGAAATGCTGTTTGAGAAACTTTAGTGGTGATCTGTAACCTTTTGTTTTATATTGGAAAACTGATCCAACTGTGGGGTTCTTAGTGGAAACTGGTAATGTGTTATAAGGATAGCAAGGCAAGCAACGGATTTTTCTTTATGGCAATACAGAAGGTGGCAATTAATGACTATTTCATTTGCATGAATGAACAAACATAATGCAAACATATGTGAAATGTTGTTAACCCTTTCTGAGAGGTTCCATTACTTTATCTTGAGAATATCTAATTAACAACAGTCTCTGACACTTCTTAACTAATTGTAATTCTCCTCCACAAAAGTGCTTGTGACAAACCACTGGAGAGAATTCAGAGAAGAACATTAGAAAAATGTTTTCAGACTCCTCTGATATGAGTATTTGTTTTCAGTATACATGTAGGTCCATGTTGCATAGCTAGCCCGGTGACCATGGCTTTGCCCCAGCTCTGCCAATGCAAAGCAGTCTGAAGCCTCCTTAATCAGATAATTAAAGATTTTTCCCTGCTGTGAGAGCAGAGAATCCCCAGGGAAAATAGCAAGGCTTGGGTAATGTTAAAAGCCTCCAATGGGTCCAGGTGTAGTTGAAGCTGGGCCAAAACAAGGCAGGGCCAGGCCATTGCTGTGGTGCAGCAGCCTCGGAGGGCTTTTGGGCAGCTAGCCCAATGCAGAGTTTTCCTCACTTTGTCTTGGTCTAACAGCTTAGAAAGGCGAAAAGGCAGGGCTGTGACAAGGGCTGAAAATGTTGCAAATGAAGTTTTAGGGGTTTTTCCCTCATCACAGCTGTATCTTGATGCTGCTATATTCTGTTATGGCTCAGCCCATGAACTTCAGACTGTCTTTCCTTAAAACAAAAGGAAGAGATTAGCATAGACTTAAAACAAACAACAAACCCATAATTGTGGATGTTGGCTTCCTTTTGAGAAAAACTTGGGACAGCATAAGGTTTCCAATTAATCAGCATAGTTCTGTGTAGTTTTGATGCAAAACTACATGCAGCTTGTTAGTTTTGACTAAATTACATTGACTTTTTGGATTTCTTTTGAAAGTTGTTGGTTGAAATCTTGAAATCCCTGTTCCAAATACTGTGGAATACTTATATTGTTCTTATTCAGAGGTTAAAGAATTTAACAACCTATTTTCTGGTTCGTTTAATCAATAATAATTCCTGTGAGATCATTTGTACTCAAACATACAGTCCTAGGAAGTGGTCTCATCATCTATGAGGCCCGAATGTGTGGTTTTGTGATGTGAAAAGAATACACTAATAATGGATTTGAGATCTTAACATAACATTGAAATATTTTCAAGGAAACTAAATTATTGAAGTAGTTAAGTTATTTTTATTTTGAGTAGATATTTCTAAAGGAAAATAGAATAACATTGTGTCTTCCATCTGGTTTTTCATTCTACATTATTTTTTTTTTATTTTTGTACACATAGCACGTAGTTATCTTATACAAGCCATAGTTTATCTCATGGTTTATATGAAATTGAAGGTAACATGAGGAATTCACTTTGCTAATTGGCAAATAAATTCTCAAATTGCATGGAGATAATATATGAGCAATTTTATTTTTAAAGGTAAATTTTGTCGTCATTTTAATATTGAACACGAGAAAGAAATCAAGCTACAAAATAAATTGATCTGTTCAAAGATGGCTATCCAGAAGGGAGAGTTCCAGTGTATGAAAGTATGACCATTTTCCTCTTCCTAGTCATTCCCTGGCAGTCAGGGGTCTGTCATGAGGAAACAACTTAGTCATCTTTCAGCTGTTCAGGTTATTGTGCAATGAATCTCATCCCATTTTTATTATGGTACGTCATTGCTTAGAATCTGTGTCTGCTTTTTCTTTGTTTTGTCTAGAAGATTTCTACTTGTCTCCCATCTTAAGCTGCACAAATGGTATTAGTTTGACTTCCTAAACACAGCTCCTGATCTTTTCCCACTGGGATTCCAACAACTTGTCTTTTTCTTTCTCTTCCTCTCTGAAGCAATTTCAAATTCCTTGTGTCCTTTAAGGTTGTGACTATTTCTTTATCCGCAGCAGTGGCTAAAAGTCATTTAGACTTCTGTTTTCCTTTTAACTTGCCTTGTGTGGGTGGTGTTTGGCTTGTTTGTTTTGTTTGTTTGTTTGGCTTGTTTTGTTTTCATGTAGATGCTTACTTTGCCAACCTTCCTCATCTACTTATGTCAGTAAATAAGATAGATGAATGGTGTTTTCTTTTTTTCCCCTGAAACACAGTATTGGGGCATTTCACATGGCTTTTGACTTCAGCTCTTACACTGACTGTTCTCTTGGTGATTAGTCCCCCAACAGCTGAAGTAAAATCTCCCGCTCTCTTCATATGTGCATATCCCTCTTTATGAATTTCTTTCTTGCCCCAAATTCTCTATGTGAAGTGAAACAATTTCAGTATAAAGGGAGATTATATTCCAGTTTAGCCTGTGCCTGGTTGTTGGGGATATTACCTTAAGGGTGCAGGTGTGGGTTTGGTTGGCTTAGCAAGGTGGCTAATGAATGCTCCAGTGGCTCTTCCGTTGTGTAAAGAACAATGCTATTGACATGTGTTTTATGTTAAGAAAGGACCTTCTCTTGCCGCAGTCCAGGAAAAAAATCCAAACAGATAAGGATCAGGAGCCATGCATGGCTTTGTAAGTAAAGGCCTTAAGACAGTGTTCAAAGTTGTGAACCTTGAGCAGGGAGAGGTATCCTGCTAATTCCGGTTGCCTAAAGGCTGGGGAAGCATGGGATGCTGTCTCTGCTGGTGGCCAGGTGATTACAGCTTAGGAGTTGTGATACTGAGCACCATGTCACTTAGAACCCTTTGTAGGTTGAGGTAAGCTTTTATTTGTGTAGATTTGTAGATTTTTATGTCATTCTGGTCTTGTTAATTTAGGCCTTAGTTAGGCGAAAGTCTTATGCACATGCTTCAGCTATCTCTGAGTGCTTTATGAACTGAGATCTTTAATAATAGCATCTGTGGAGCAAGGACTTCTCTCAGCTTCCTGCAAAATGTGCTTGATAAGTCATTTCATGTGGCCTATTTTAAGGAGTTTGTGTTGGATTAATCAAATTGGAGAGATGGCTCTGAGACTCTAGAAAGCAATTAATCTTGTTTGTGGTGTTTGACAGAGGTTCATGTATTCATTTGGGCTCCCTATGCATTGCTTAATGAGTTAATATATTGTCTTAAATGGAATGAACATGGTATAAACCTGCAATGACATTGACATGTCAACAATTAAAAAGTAATAGGAGAACACTATCAAACTCAGTTACTGTGATGATTAAGAAAATCCAGGGTTGGAATTGGCTGTTAGTATGTCGTATGTTTACCATAGCAGGAGAAAACAGGCTCAGTTACAGTAAGATAAAGTATAATACTAATTAGAAGACTCTCTTTGCTCAGCAGTGTAGTTCTGTGCTACTATTTCACAAGCCACTCAACAAATAACTTCTCTGCACAGAGGAACTACAGACACCAGAGCAGGGGCAATGCCTGCATGCTGTAACGTGGCTCGCCAATTGGTAGGTAACTACCTTTTGGCACGTTTGCCTGGCATGTCACCTGCAAGGTAACTTAGAGGCACACATATGTGGTGCTTCAGAAAATTATTTTTTCTCCTCTCAACTGGATTAAAAAAGAGGTTGTGGGGGTTAGAGCACAGCACTGAAACACCTGGGAATCCAAAGTCTGATCAAAGCTCTTCTGTGAGCACGTAAAATTAGTTTTTCTTGGCTGCAAGTGCAGAAAGTTAAGCATGTTAAATGGTATTTTTCAAGTCTTTTCCATTCCCTCCTGATGTCATCTTTAAATCTGGTAATTCATCCTTAACCGGTGAGGCAACATTATTCGCAAGAGGAATTTATTCGGATAAGGCTTTCTTGTGGCACTTCCGTCCTGCGGATGTTTCCTGGTGCTGAGCGCACAGTTCACACCCCTGGAGCGTGCAAACTGATGCAGCTGATGGCTGGGATGTGCCAGCCACAGGGAGGAGGGTTGTGCCAGGAGCATCTGACTCCTGGAAATGCCTGGCTTCCTGGGTGCCTCTTAATTCATGGGAACCCAAACGGATGAGTCTATCAGAGTTCTGTGGAAAGGAAAGGAAAATGTTGTCACATTCTGTGCTGCAGTGGCTTGTGCAAAGTATGTGTGAGAAATGAATTACCACCTGGATGCTTGGGGGGAAGAGAAGTGTTAAGAACAGCGGAAGGCATTTTTCATAGAAAGTATAGAAGAAAAATGTGTTGTTTCTTATGGTTTTAGTGTCATCCTTTGTAGTCATGGATTTACTGCATTTCATTGTGTGTGGCTCTGATAGTTGTTGCAATTTGTCTTTCACTTACGAGAATTTAAGAATTCAGAATTTAATTCAGACCTACTAACATGGTTCTCCTATGCTAAATACGAAAGTTTATTGCAAGCACATTTCTTTAGATTTAATCATGGAATACTGGGTACAAGTAAACATATTAGTTACATTTGTTTGTTATAGTTATATGGTATTTAAACAACACAGAAGTAATGTAACTGGATCGATATTTTTTAAGACTTAAATACAGGATTGTTTGTGTACACCAATTACCAAAGTATAAGTATGGGGTTTTAATATAACGAGATGTCTGGAACTTGCCTATATAAGTCATCTAGCTAAGTTTTAGTAATAATCACACAGTTTAAAATTAAGTTTCTCTGAAATGGGAATATAAGATCTGCTAGTTGGTGATTTCCAAATCGAAACTCTTCTATGATTTAGCTGGACTTAAATTTGCTTTCCCGTTTTCTGTCCTATTACTTTTTGAAGATTGCCTAAGAAACAGTTTTGATGCCCTATGGGCTACTTTTCATTTTCAAGTTGAAGTCCACTAAGCATCTTTCTGGGTTCCTGACCTTGTTTTATTACCCATATGGCTGCTTTGGTCTAACCTCTGTCTTCTAGTGCACAGCTCAAACAAGGGAAGACCTGTTACTGTGTGTAAGTGTGTGCAGCAGTAGAGATTTATGATTGTTGTCTGCATTCATATAACATTTAGGAAATCCCATCAATTACTGAAATTACTCTTTATCATAAGGAGAATTCCCTTGTCTCCCCCACCATTCTTCTATCCCCAAACACCCTCTTCTCTTTAACCTTGCAGTTTGTAACGGGATTTAATCTCCCTTTTTTCACCACCTTGTCCATCACTTTGCTCTTCCAGATCTGCAAATCATGTCTTCTGCTCTAGTAACATAACTTTTGGTAGTTTGCCAAGTATTTAGCTTAAGGTGGACTGCTGAAGTGATGACATGAGATTTTCTGTGTAGCTATGATATTTGTACTGGGAGTCTATGGTCTGTCCCAAGATGTTGTACTTCAGTTTGGACTGGCTACCTGACATCTCATGATGCACTGCAATGCCTTAAGTAGGAGTTTGGAAAAGGGATCTTGGACTTCTTGGATGGTGAGGGAGTGACTGAGCGACAGGTCTGTGGTAGCATGCATTAACATCATCTTTGCCAGAACACTCAAAAAGGAGTGGGTGGCTGGTATGAGTGCCATTGAGATTTTAAGTTTGTTTTTCATCTAGATGTTACACTTCTATGGATTGCTGGTTAGCACATTTCAAATGCAGAACAGCTCTTAGTTTTATGAACTAGTAGGACATAAGGACAGCAGGCGTATGTTAGTGTTAAATTATAGATTCTGTTTTTCTGTTTTATGCTATGCACTTCCAGTTAGTTAGAAAAACACATTTTTATTTAATTTCCTGTAAAATTTCATAATTAAAAAAAAGGCCTTTTTCAGATCCTACAAATGCCTTAGATAACTTGTTCGGCCAGATTTTTCCAAATGTGCCTAGTGCTCAAGTGTTCTAACATTAGCATAGTTTATGCACATGATTACATTAGAACATACATTAGAAAATGTAAGGAACTTTCTCATGGCAGCTGAGATTTTCTGTGTTTTCATCTGTTTTCATTAGTGTACTCAGCTTTCAATATGATTGCTGTTCAGTATGTGTTTTAACTTGCTATAGATAAAAACTCCCGAATCCCTCTGTTTTATTTTTGCTATAAGAATAGTAATACCAAGAGAAGGGAATTCTCCCTATTTGCTTTACCTCTGTGTCATGGTATATGTCAAAGACTAAAACATTTCCAACAAGAACACCCAGACCAAGTGTCAGTTAATATATGTAATATGCTTCGTTTCTTCTCCAACTGACATGAGTTTACAGTAACGTGTGGTTAGGGCAGCAGTACATCTAGAAAGAAATTGGTGACCTGTAATCTTATGGAGTGGAGAATGCTGCTTTGAAGGGAGGTAGCAAAGATTTCAAACCAGAGATGTAACACTGACTGCTTTCAGCACTATGTTGGCTGTTCCACAGAGAAACTGATTTTATGCATGACATTTGTGCTGCTTTTGGTCAGAGGTGATGATTTCAGGTCTCTGATATTACAGAATCTAAAATCTGCAAAAAACTTTTCATTCACTATTTTTTCATTCACTAATTCACAAATTTCTGTGTGGCAACCCCCTGAAAGTTCTTTTCCACTTAAAAAAGCATGCTGTTTGTTATAAACGAGAGCCTTCCTGAGAGTGGTTTCTTTTAGTGGGGAAAAAAACGACAATCGTAGTATAAAATGTTTTAGAGACGGAACTTCTTCTGAGATTGTAATGACTGGAGGCTGTTACTCTTCTAAGGATGCTTTCTAGACACTTTTAGAAAGAAATGTGGTACTTCAAGTTTGAAAGAAGTTTTATTTGTGTTCCTGTTTGCTGCCCTTGCTGTGGACAGCAAAATGGGTTTGATTAGTGGGGGCAAATGTTCTGTCAGTCTTGGTTCCCAAGTAATATTGATGAAGAGCTGTAGGATGGAGCTCCACTTCCTGAACAGCCTGGAGCCATAGACAGATGCGTACACTTAAAGACAATAGTGTTGTGCAGAATCCTTGCCTTATTTTCATACCTGGGTATATAAGCCACTTATGCTTTCAAGTAGCTGGGAAATGATTGTGAATAGAGTGAATTAGCTTTGCTGAAATTTGGTCAGAGTGGTGAGAGGTCGTGGTCCCCTGCAGTTCCATGTGCATGTGTATGACCTGCTACTCAGCATTCTTTATCTGAGCTGTTGGTGAAGTGTTTGTGCTTATTTGGAATAGGCCATGGTGATTCCACTGCTGATGATTTCAGTTGATCTCAGTTCTAGTCTGTAAGGAGTAACCTTAAGGAGGAATTCGAAACTTGAACTATTGTGGAAGGTGATCAAGAGTAAATCGAGCTTTTCAGGACATGGGGGCCATCTGCTTTCTTCCTAATATAATTCAAAGTGCTGGTCACGCTGTGTGAAGTAGAACAAAGATAATTTGTAATGAATGTGAAACTAATTTCACTGTACTTTGTGGCTTTTGTACAAAAGCCAAAGTATCTCGCGTACCTTCATGTTTTGAAAATACCTGTGAAATTCCTTCAGCAAACAGTTTCTCATTTGGCATTTTCTGTAATTGTGTTTACAGATTTCTCTGTAGTAGGAGAATTTTTGCATAAATTTTACATTTCTGTTAACACCATTTTACCCATTTTACTGTGTGTGATTTTTTTTTTATTTTTTTTATTTTTTTTTTTTTAAATATAGCACACCATGGCATTGACAGACTACTAAGGGCCACCGCTCTGTTCACCACTTTATCAGCTAACTGTTCAGGGCAGATCTAAATGAGAAAGTGCTTAAAACACCAATGATTTTTCTGTGTGAAGATTGCCAATATTTTAATAGCCCTGGATTTGAGCTACAGCAGTACGGAACATTGGAAAATGGTTCTTTGTTCACTGCAGTCACAGAACTGTTTTTATTTCTTGATTGGATAAGCTGCGCTGCAAAATGGAGCAGTGTCCATTGCAATTACATATGCCATTTGATAGTCAAAGCTTTTTATAATTAAATTTGCTGCTATTATAAATTCACTAAAAGAAAATTAATATGACTCATTATTTGTGGAAAATAAATATGAAAACATGGCCAATTCTAATGAAAGTCTGTTTCACACTCAAACATCTATTTTAAATTTATACCTTGTCCAGTGTTCACCCACATTACCTATTTGATTCTTTTATAATTTAGATTTCCTCATGGGAATTATAGGCCAGTTGCAGCTTCATTAAGAATGACCTTTGTATGGCTACCAGAAGCTGCTGTGGATTTCTGTTAGTGCTTGTATTGGGGTGAAGGTGTTGTGGGCTTGTGATTTCCTTTGATCAAGCTTTGGGAGATCTTTGGTAATAAGAACTGTAGAATTATTAAATCTGCATTCACCTAACCCTGCAACTAGGTTCTTGTCTTTAAGCATATGACTGTCTCGGGGTTCTGTTTGGTCTGCATCTGAGAATGTGAACCTATTTCTAATTAAAATAATGTGAGAGCTAGGAAGTAGAAGAACGGAGCATATTATATTTGGAATCTGTGATCAATTATACGTAAAACTGTAATGTGTTCACATACATCAGACCAAATTAGTATACATTAGTAGGTTTGAGTTCTTACTGAGCTTTTCTTTAAAAAAAATTTTGTAATTGGTACAAACAGCTGAGAATGCACAAGAACTGGGAACTAACTAAGACAAGCAAGTCAACGGAAGGCCGGGAAATCAGAACATGATTTTTTTGGTTTCTCATTTGACCTTGCACCACATTAGTTACGAGATCTAGTTCTGGAATAGTTTTCCTCTGGAGAGTGAAGGTATGCAATAGACAGGAGAGCAGTCTTTGCTTGTAAAGGTGCTGCGATGAAAGATATGGAGCATTTCAAGGGGGGAAAAAGAAAATACATAGGGTGGGAGAAATGTTACAGTTTTTTTCCAAATTATTGAAAGCATTAGCTTTTTTTTTTTTGTAAATGTTCTGTCAGCAATTGGAATTTTTATACATTGTGCTAATCCTACCTTTATATAAAAGTCATAAATCTTATAAATTAACGTGTCAGGCAGTTACCAGAACTCTTCAGTCTGTTTCTTTTTATGGAGTGATCTGACACGTTTTGCAAACAGCAGACCTAGGTGCTCTGCATGAGTCCCAAACTGGATTTTTAGCAATCAGCTCACAGGAATGGACTCTGGCACTACTTCCAATCAGGTGAGAAAATGTGGTTTAACTTAAAGGCAATAATACTGCAAAAAAGATATGAATTATTGACCTTCTGACATTGAATTTTAAAGTTTAGCATAATGGTACTGTAGCCTATGAATGTTTTTATTGGTACTTCCACTAGTTCCCTAATAATCTTGACATTGCCAGTTACATTACATTTTCTGGACCATAGAAGTCTCTTTTTTTATCTCCCTATTATTCAAGCATGCAGATACATTTAATGGCTAATTAGCAGAATTAATTTTGTTGCTTTCATTACTTATGAATTTTGAGGGATATGATTCTGAACTTTAGCTGACCACTAAAAATATATATGCAACTATTTACAAACACGTCACAACTTCTTTGTTTATTCTGTGAAGTAAATACAATAGTGTAAATGCCAACAACTAAAATCTGTAATAGAGGGAAAACAATTTTGCATTTAATACCAAAAAGGCAGTTTGCGATACTGTAAGGCAATAAAAGAAAGGTCCAGTCAGGATCTGTCGTAAAAGCAGCAGCATTTATGGGCACTTTAGAATAACCAATATGTGCTACAGAATAGATTTGTATAAAGATGTTTTCATTATAGCAAATAATTTGGATATTTTTAATATATACTTTTGCATATTACATAGTTCTGATAACTTTTGCTGACATCCAGCAAGTTCTGAAGTCCTGGAATTCTCTTGAGGTTTTCTAGTGCAGAGACCAAAAAAAAAAAAAAATTGCTAAACGTTTCCAGTGCTCCAGCCCTGAAGCAACATTCTGCAACCAGATGATACATATAAACTTGCTTCCCACAAGAGAGCAGTCTAGTGCTGAAGGAAAAAAAAAGAAAAAAAAAAAAAAAAACCAACCCAAAACCCTAGGTTTTTAATATCAGATGTTTTTAACCCAAGCATCTGTTTTGAAATTTTCTTAATTCAGAAAATGTCATGTTAAAGAAAGTGCAAAGTACTTTAAAATCATTAGGAATGAATAAGGCAATTTGGAGGAATGACAAACCACCAGTTTTTCTGAACACAAGGGATGCTCTTGTAAGAGCCCTAGAGAGAGCAATAGCGCTGGAAGAGTCATTGCTGCTGGTACCTGTGCTACCTGCAGCATCAGTGGTGGTATTTCTAATCCAACAAACTGAGATGCTGCAGTAACATGTTGCCACCTCTGTGACAACTAAACACCCGAAGGCTATTTCACAGATGTCTCTCTTCTTGCCTGTTAGGTAGCCTGTATGGGCCTCAGCTGCCGAGAGGAAGGGAAGAGAAGTTGTTGTATTACACCAACAAATGCGCTTGAGTTGTGCCCTCAGAGTTACTTCTATATTTTTCAATGTCTTCTGCAATTTTAGGAAGATTGTTTTCACTGGGATAAAAATCAACAAATAAGAACATGATGTAGGTGTGATGTCTGCCCTTAATTAACAGCTTCATACAACAAATGCTTTGATCTGTGATAATAAGTAAAGGGACTTAAGATTTAAGTTAGTACTGATAACACCTAAATTTGCAATTTTGCTGAGAATTTGTCAGCTTGGCCAAAACACTAGCACAGTGTTTTACAGCAAAAAGCCTTTTTGACCCTCCTGCTAAATGGCAGTGTTGCTATTAAAATAAACACCTGTGGATCTAATCTTTTCAGTGCAGGACACTGAGTGAGCAAAATTTGATGCGTCTGGCAGTAGTGAAACACATTGTCATTCAAATATTAAAGGAAAAGTTTGTATTTTTAATGCCAAGCAGGCAAATTCTGGACATGTTTTAAGAATCAAACATGTGTAAGCCCACAGTAAAACTGAATTTTATTTTATTTTAATATTTTTAAAGGAAATTATTTTACTTTCATTGCAGCATCCTTTCTGTTGTATACTATGATGGGCTACTTCAGCTTCTGCCAGTTCATTCGACACGTGTTTCTGTCAGTGTAAAAGCAAGCAGTTCCATATTTTTCCTAGTTTGTACCAGGAGAGAGTTTAGTTCTCCTTGACCACAGAGGTTATTTCTCAAACAGCCTTTTTTTATTATTCTCTGTAGTGGCTGTTTGAGAAAAGCAGTATGCATCAATAATGCCTTGGCAACATTCAGGGTCTGGCCATCCCCACGCACACACGTTTTCTTCCTTCCAAGGGGCAAATCTTGATCAGCTGGATACCTCCTTGTGGCTCTTGTGCCTTAGATTTATGTGAACTGTGGGATTCCAAATAGATGTGTTTTTTTAGGATTAACAGACCTTCAGAGCTTGCTTGTTTGTGAACTTATTTATTGGGGAATAGTATTTCAAATAATTGCCTTCCTTACAAAGCCAGTGTAGAGTACAGGATGGGCCATCTCCTTTGTCAGCCTCTTGAGAGATCACTGAATGTAGATAAATATTATCTCTGTTTTCTTCATAGTGTCTTACCTCTACCTCTTCTGAGGTTTTATTCTTCCCTTTTTTCCTCTGAACTTTCCTTGGGTTTAGCCATATTTCCTAGGAAGTGATGTTGTTGCGGTTATGCTGTGCCTGCCTGTGTAGTAATTTTCTGCCAATATATTTTTAATCTGTAGATAAAGATAAAGATGGAGGTCAAAGGCAGGAAGTTCCTACTGGTGTTGCAGAAACCAGTGCTTGGGCAAGGTGAAAAAGCCCACCTTGGAGCCCTCTTTTTGTCCTCGCACAAAGGTCACCATGTGATTTTGTGGTTATCTCTTCTCTGTGCACTTTTTCTATTCCCTCGATACAAATCTTTGCTGGACCGTTAAGGCACCTTGGAAGCAAACAGTCACATGCTGGCTCCTGGCCCAGCATCCAGGCGGAGCTTGGGGGAGATTCTGGGGGCGTCCTGGGGGGCACGCTGGTGTGAGAAAGGGGAAAAGAGGAGTTACTGCAGTAAGTAGGCACGGAGCACACAAGTCTACAGGTCTGCTCTTTGTAGGACAGTTTCTTCCGTCATCTTGGTATTTTTCTGCCTGATCCTGGAGGTCTCTAGTCTCTTCCTTGCCAGTATATTGGTATTAGTTTTATTCATTTGTCTTTCCTGCTTCTGCACTGAGACTGTGGCCTCTGAATAGAAGCACAGCCATGGGGTGTGTGTGCTAGATGTGATCCAGTAGCACAGAGGTTCCCAAACTGTGGTCTCCAGAAGGCTGCTTGTATGTTGCTGGCTCTCTCTGTTTGTTTGCAGCTGCTAAATTGCATTGAAGACTGCTAAAAATAGACTAAACATTTCCCCGTTTACTTTCCAAGCCGGCAATTGCTATAATTGCCACTTGTCATGGGGAATATAAGTGTGCGTGAGCATCTGTGACTGAGGGGGGAACTGTGGTGAAACAAGGTCTCCAAGAGAAGATCCTCTTTCCTTATCTCTTCCTGGATTAAGAGTTTTATAGAATACTGTCCAGGAATGGGAGGAGTTTTCCCTTTAGTTCCCCTTTCCTTTATGTATCATGGGAGTGAGATCAGATAATGTTGACTGACAGGTCAGACCCTCATGAAAACACTACCTTGAATAAAGAGATAGTCCAGGCTATGAAAAAATCCAGTTCCCTTACAGCAGCACAACAGTTCTGTGAATTTTCATTGGCTCAATTTGTTGCCAAGCCTGATAATTGTTTCAGTTTAAGTCCTGAAGGGGAAAGGGAAGGTAACTCCACTCTGATTAGTAGCTCTGGGCTGTCTGTAGCCTCAGTGGAAGGAATTTTGAGGGCTTTCCCTGAAACCATAAGTGCAGGATATTTTAGAACTGGAAGCTCAAAATATCAATGTAACATGATTGTTTGATCTCACTATCCATTCAGTCTCTTTTGGATCATGCAGTGAAGAAATAAAGATGACGTTAACCCCAGACAAAGAAAGGCACATCATATCTCACGATCTCTCAAGTACCCAGTGTACCAGTTATTCTAGATTTGTTTTATTGAACGACTTTTTTTTACAGTTTTATCTGGAATTTTTATTGGGAAGATTTTAGCTCACTTTTTCTTTGGCTGTTTTGATTCTTCTCTGGCTTCCAAGCAGCTCTCTGCCCAGCGCTGGCAGCAGAGGGATGGAGGCTGTGGGGAGGAAGGAATCAGTGTCTTTTATTAGAACTATGTTGGAATATTTTCTTTTCTCCCAATGAAGTTTTAGGGTTTTTCCCTTAAAAAACACCAAACCAAAACACAAATAAACAAAGAGACCTAATTATGATTGTATAAACATGATCATTTTAGGAACAAAAAACCCCCCAAACCTCCTCTCCAGCTGCGCCCCCACAATAAAGCCCACTGCAAAACTTTGAGCATTTTTTTGATCAAGAAATGCAGAGACTGGCTGTGAAAATGCTCAGTAAATGGAATGTTTTTCTTTTTTCTTCTTTTCCTTCTTCTTTTTTCTTTTTTCTTTTTTTTTTTTTAATGCTGTAGAGAAGTTTCAGTGGAAGAGTTTCAGCTAACCTCTGTATTTCTCCCTGCAGTAAGTTCCAGAAGAGATGTGAGTGCAGAGATCACTGGGAGGAACTTGCAAAGTTTCTTGTAGAAGCTTACCTGGGGACAACCGGGGTGATGTGATGGGTTACCATGCTCATGAGCACGGCCTGTGCATGGGACGAGAAAACTGAGCATGAAGAAAGAGCAACTGTCTCCTTGGCGTATGGTTTGTGCTGGCGGCTTGTGGCCTGCAACTATGAAATTGTAGCTGTATGAGACAGGAGGGAGAAGGAAGCAAAGGGGAGGGGAGCTAGCACAATGTTCGAGCCAGACAGTCATGGGAATTGAGATGAAGTTGTCAGGAGCAGAGGTGAGTGAAACCTCAAAGTTGGGGAGGCTGTTCTAATTCAAGAGGAATGGTGCTGTGGAGCCAGTTAATGGATCTAAGTGGAGTAGTTAGAGGGGAAGGTGAAGTAGATCTCAGGCTAGATTAATCCCTGATGTAATCTTGTTGGCATCATTGTCCTGGCTTCTCTCCTTTTCAAGCTTTAGTGGAATTCCTTCAAAGATATATTTGGCCCTTCCAGTCCTTGTTTTACCAGATTCCACTGAATCATCATGTTTTACCAGATGCTACTCGGAGCCTCTGCCCTGGATTACATCACTGGTGTCAGGGCAGCAGGTCGGGTTACTGGGAGAGTAGGATTCCTTATAAAGAAATTGTCATACTTGTGAAACGTTTTGCTTAATGAAGTTATGGCTGTAGCTGTTAAATTTGCAAGTATTTTCAGTGCCAAATAACTGAATAGATCAACAGCAAAACTCTGTTTATGTGTGTGTGGGAGGCTGGCAAACTATTTCCCTCATCTACTAGCTTAAATGCTTGAGTCAAGTTCTCTTTCCAGCTTTGTCACCAACGTGCTTGTGATGTTGGACATTTCACATAGGATATGTATCCCTGTTTCCCAGCCCGTAATGTGGCAGTGAGATAATATTTGCTGTGCTTTGAATTATGTGAAGCTTAATTCACAAATTATAAATTACTTTTAAACTCTTCAGTACCAAGTGCTATTTAGAAGTGTGCGGTGTTAATAGATGCTGCTACATAGCCAGCCCTTATTGGGACAACATATATTTAATCTGATTCTACTAGTAATGTCTAGATATAGCAAAAATGTATCAATATAGATAGCCTTCAGTAAGGGATGAAGTCCTGGGAGAGGTACATATCACTGGGATCTAGCTGCCTATCAAGTGAGGAATGCATATTTATTTCTGTAGGAAACCACAAATCCTTTGTCAACAAAACTGACAGGTCATCCTTGACATTTTAATCCACAGAATGGCCTTATTAATTTTAAAATTGCCTTGTATTACAGCATGTGAGTTCAGAGTCAGACCTGAACATTCTCACCACATGGAAAACATTTCAGTGGAGAGATGGAAAGCATTATTTTGTAAATGTGTTTATTAACAGTGCAAACCGGAACAATTGACCACGTTGGGCCTCAGTTTGATTGCACCACGTCCCATGAATTTGTTGGTGATGGTTTAATTGTAGCTAAAGAAGTAGTACAGCAATTTCAGTAAAGAACACTGTACTATAAGGGTACCTTTTAATGTTCATACTCTGCCTTGAATAATGGATTTTTTGCCAGCTGGATTTTTTAAATTTGATTTTCTGTTTATGAGATGTCAAAGTGTTACTGTATTTGGTCAGTGGTCATAGAGTTTGTAGTCAGAATCTTGTTCAGTTTCATGTTTGATTGTATTGATGCTAATAGATGTACTTAACCTGACCAATCCAGTCTGTGAGCACTACTGTGATTATACCTGAAATGGAAACAGATTACCAGGTTTTTCATGGGAATCTTGCTAGGAACAGCCTTTCTCCTTGGAGTTTACACAGTGGAGCTCATCCATCATGCAAAGGAGTTTTATTTTAGAGTTCTTAAAGAATTTAAATCTTTTTCATGACCAATATGTTGAGAAGTGGGATATTTACTTCCAGATGGTAGAAGTGTTGTGTCAAGATGGACTCTGTGTGAAGAGGGTGGGCAAACTAAGCACAGACCCACCTGTTTCTCTTGCAGTATGATTGACACTTTCCATACTTGAAGAGGACAACCCAAATTGACCCAGATCTGCATGTTTCTAATAATAAAATGGAGTCAATAAACAAAAGCCACATGTACAGAAACTATGCACCTGTTGAAGACATCACTCCTCATTGTGATAGCATCAGATGCCTGCTTAGCTGCTTTAAACCATTTGCGTGTTGACTTCACTGAAATGTTATGTTACACATTTTAGAAAATGTAATGAGTATGCTAATTAAAGGAGGCTAATTGAAGGCCTCCAGATGATGCAGGATTGCTATACCTTTCTTAGTATTGCTTGAAGGATGGTGGAAGCAATCATCAGCTGTTTGTGTCAGTACCTTTCCATTACTTCACATCCTCTACTGGTCCAGCTGCCTAGTGGCTCACGTTAGTGTCCCCCTTAGCTTTCCCAGTTATATTTTATTCGGTTACTCCATATGCCACATGTTGAAAGAAAAAATTCCGGTTAAAAGACCAAGGAGGCACAATGAGTGAAGGGAAAAGGGGTGCCTGGATGAAGGTAATTATGAACAAATGCATGTCTGAAGATTCTGCTTGAACACCGTGTAATCTTTTTACCTTTTTATCGACTGCTTCTTGAGTGTCATTTGCTCTGAGAATGTCCTGAGATTTTTCAGTACCTCAGAGACCAAGGAAGCCAGTTTGTAGACCTTACATGTACTCTGTGTTTCACCTAATTTCTATTTAGAGAATACTCTAGAGTGATAAATAATTTCCAAATGTATCTATCATGCATTAATGCTTCTGTTGCATCAAAAGAAAATATTTTGGTTGAGATTATTTCAGAGTATTGACATAACAAAGGCTTGAAGCCAGATGACAGGCATCACCATAAGTTTAACTCTGCTTCTTTCCAGTGCAAACAACCACACATATGCACATGCAGGCATAACACCCCCCACCATTTTGCTAATGATGATCTGGGGTGGGCTTTGTCCACACTATGTCAGTACATACTGATACTACATGACTCTAAACATGACATATTACGTACTGAGTGTTAATCGAAATAAAAGATGAGCAGAGAAAGGAAGTCGATTATTTATGAAACAAAGCAATCTAAGGAAAACCCCTTGAGGACGGTGTAAACATTGGAGGAGTTTTCATTTATTTATGCCTTAAGACGGCTTGTGAAGCTAAGTAAAATCGATCCGTGACATGGACAGGGAGGAGTATGTTGGTGTTTGTGAACCACTGTCCTGACTGTAAGGCAAACCCAAAAAATATTTTCTTTTTCTTATAATCCTCTTTCATCTTACTCCCAGACCTGGTTAAAGTGAAATTTTTAAAACAGACAGCAAACTTGGACTGAAAAGTCAATGGTGCAGGTGTACAAGTACTCTAATGTTGAGAGATGTTTCTTCTGTACTTGCACATGCTTTACATGCCAGTCTGAGCTCCATGCAGAGAGGTTGCTTTACCTGTGCAGGCTGGCCCACACACTCTTCAGAAAGTACTTCCCAATTCCAGCGTGATATCTCCTGTGACTGAGCCTTTGCTGGATCAGGCTCTCTGTTCCTGCCCCTACTATGCTTTCTGATGGACAGAAGGAAACTCTTGGCTCCTTTATCTTGTACATTGAAGGTGCAGTTTGTACTTTTTTCTCTTAAAAATGTGTTTTTCAAAAAATGAGTAACTTTCTGTGTTGAACTACTTGTCCACCTAGTATTTTAGAAGGCCTTTCAGTTCACATCTCCCTGTCTAAATTACAAGAGACTAATTTGTCGTATATGGAGTTCTCTTAGCTAAGATAATTCTGATCAGAGTATGAGTGTGGTTGGATTCTTAATGGTGTCAAGGTGCACCCAGATGATGTGCCATGAAATGGAGATTTCTTTGGTGGTAACTTTAATCTAGATGGTTGACAGAGGCTGAAACTGCAGTTTTGGTCTGTTATTTGTGGATGCTGAGCTAGGGATTCTGCCAGGGCACCTCAGTGACGCTTAAAGCGATGCTTGTTTTCTAACCTGGAGTCAAGACACCAGTTTGTCCCATTGGCCATTAACAGCTATCAGAGTGGAACATTCCGGTGGTTAATTACAGTGACCGTTTTTCTAAGGTTTCTAGAGTAGGTGCCTAAACTTGAGAGAATCTTCCGGGGGCAACTTTGGATATTTAACTTGGGAGTTTCTTTCTTTCTTGGCTTGTTTGAGCAGGCACGTTCTCTTAATGTATACAGCTTAAAATTCAGTGATGTCATTGCTCTTCTCTGAGCAAAATGAAATAGCATGATTCCTAAAAATGTCACTTCTCGTCAAAGGTAGATGTGGGTCTAGCTAGGCTCCGACTTTACAGTGAAACCTGGGTGGCAAACTGATGAAGAAGGCTTCAGTCTAACGTGTGTTCACAAAGGACAGAGTGAAAAAACTGAAACTTGAGTCTTGAGTTGAGAGTGTCTTGAAACTTGAGTATGAGATTGACTAATATTTTTTTTTTTCTCCTTTAAGCCCAATTTAAACTTTGTGACTTGGTGTGTCACTCTGGCATTGGGCGCTGGAAGGAGCACATTCGTTGTTAAAATCCCAGACTATTGGAGATATGGCTAGGTTTGATGTTACTTTTTTTTTTTTTTTGTCATTCACTGTATTCTTTGATTCGAAGAAATAATTTGTCAGCAAAACTATTGTATGTTTTTCTGTTTAATGAACCAAAAGATGATTTGCTTCCCTTTTTTGGTATTCTTCCTTTGTTTCACTGCCTGAGATTAGAATAAGTTACTTAGTTTTATCTTCAGGAGAGCAGCCACCTTCTTTCAGTTTAATCTTTCAACTTTGATCCTTTTTGTATGTGAACTTCCATGGTATGTAACTGTGTGCTTTCTTATGTGATCTTACCCCTCACAAAAGCTACATAGCAGATTCCTCTCTCTGTTCTTTATACTTTATCTTGTCCATTTCTTCCTTGCTCATCCATCATCCCAGGAAGAGCCACCTGTAATCAAATTCATTTCTGAGCACTTGTTAACACAGGAAACAATTTTTGCTTTTTAATTTTTCTNNACAATTTTTTTTTTTTTTTTTTTTTTTACTCAGCCAAAGCTGGGAATGGTAGTGGTTGAAGGTCCAGCTCCCTTAGAGTGGATTGAAATAAATGTTTAAGTGTTTATACGTATAGCAAATGTGCTCTTTTGGCATCTGAAACCAGGGATGTGAAATTGCTCAACCTTACCTAATGATAGAGTATTTCCCTCAAGGTACTTTTATCTCAGTAGGAGCCTGCTATTATTTTTGCTGCTACAGTCAATGGCAAAAAATACTGAAAGAGCTGTATGTAAAATCAGACAACATTAACACATACAGTGCAGGACTAGAAATAACATTGATGAGGTGGACTACTCCATCTCATAAGTTTGATTCTTTATATAATGTAAAAAATTTAAGAAGGCTCTAGTGTAGTTTATATCAAAAGGTTACTTCTGAGAGCCTGGATAAACATTGCTAGAATCTGTATTTTGACTTTCAAGTGTTTAACAAAGGATTATGGGATTGTCCTATAACCATGAGCTAAAGTATGGGAATTTACATTTTCCTTTTTGCAGGATAGTTCCTCTTAAAATTATACTCTGAACAATGGCTTATTTTCTTGTGCCAGTACTCAATTCCAAATACTGTGGCTTGGCAGCAGGCAGGTCTCAGATTTCAACCACATGTATTTCAAAAAATCAAAAGATCCTTATTTGGCACTCCACTCACATATCTTAAAAAGCTGTGTTTGTGCGTCAGATTTAAAAATAATTGAAACCAGGGGTGCAAAACCTGAACTTCTCTTCCAGGATGTTTTGACTTCAATTGATTCCAAAAGCATTGAAGGGAACAGAATGGAAACCGTGTGCAGCATACGGCATTGACAATGCGTGTAGAAACTTAACTTCATGGAGCACACATACGCGATGCTACGGTGACCCTTCTAAAAATATACATATTTGTCTTTCATTATGTATTTAAAACAAATACATACACACAAGTGCATGCTTTTTGTGGCAAAAAACTATGCAAATTTCATTTGCTAAATAGAAGGATCACTTTGCCTACAAAAGTGTTGAGGATTTTTGTTGACTGAAAATTGGTAGCTATATCTGCACGTGCAATAATTTAAGACTGGAAGTATGTATTGTTTATGTGGCACTAAAACTGGTGAGGGAATTAGAATGGTGTCATACATTAGGCCAGAATGGCAGAGATGAATATCCTTATTTTTCAAAAATGTCTCTTTGGATCTTTAATATCTATGAATCTTTTTTTTTTTTTTGGCCATTAAATTAAAATATTACTGCTTGTGCCATAAGTCACAATATACAAGAGGATGTCTTTCTAATTACACCATGCTTTAGAAATATTTGGAAAAAATGATGCAAGCTTGGTAGCTTGCCTCCAGTAACCCATTATGCAGAAATGTGTCCTTATTCCCAAGGAATTTTTGATTTCATCAGCAAAAAATTATATGAAAAGATGAGTCTCNTTATCTAACAAAGGACAAATTCATAGCCTATTATGAATTATCCTATAGGTTATTATAATGACAAATATAAATTAAGCCTGACACATTCCAAACATTTTTTTTCCAACTTTTCATAACAAAAATTCTTGTGTGGCTGATGATGACCCTTACAAGCTTTATCCTGCCCCGGCTATCTGGTACTTCCAAAGGGCGGAGGGATGTAAGGAGCAAAGGTCCTAAGTGAAAAAGAATTACAGGGCTGGGTCAGATGCCCTGCATGACAAATATTTTATGTTGTCATGTCCACACCACAAAACAAATGAGGAAAAACCATTGGGGAAGCCGAAAGAGGTAAAGCAGCAACACAGTCATCCACTACAAACTAAAGGGATTCTTTGGTCATACAAATTTAAAAAAACCCAAAAACCAAAACAAAACAAAACCACAAAAAACCCCACCAAAAAACCAAACCACAAAAAACCAACCAAAACCACAAACCAAAGATGGAAAAAACTCAGCAAATTCCTACGCACCCACTTACTCATCTTATGTAGCAGAAGAAACTAAAAAACTATTTACCAGATGGCACACTGAAGTTTGATCTTATGCCAGCATGCCAGCCTTGGGCCTTCCATGAATTCTTTTCAGAGTTCTTTTATGATTGTTAAGGGTGCCACTTGCACAGGAAACTAATTTTGAAGTATTATAATTCCAGTCATTCATCATTGGAAAGAAATCTCAATAGCCAAATAAAAGGAAAACAAATACATTGTAGTATGAAGTCAGTTCTGTTTATTAGCATTTTTTTTAATCTCAGCACTTTCTTGGCAGTCTAATGTGTAGGTATACCTATAGGCATAAATAGTCAGTTGCTGTGAACGGTGGTGAATTTTTTGTCAAATACTGATAGATTCTTTCTAAAGAATTTTGGTGCAGATTCAGTGTGAGGTTGGGCCAAAGAGGACTGTCTTATTTGAATTAAATAAAATTTGAATTAATAAGCTGAATTAATCTTTTCCTCTTCATGACTTTACATCTTAACTTACAATCTCCAGTGTGTCGTTTGTTCTATTACTTGCTGTATCCTTCAGCAAACGTCTTAATTCAGAGAGAAATTACAGTTAAGGAGATTGTGACCTTTGCTGCACCTTGGTTTATATAGCTCAGCAGGAGCTGTATTTGAGAGAGAGGGAAGACTTCACAGTGCATGAGGAGTTGGATTAAAACAAAAAATAAAATCCCTCTCCTCCTCTAGACAGGCAGACGGACAAATCTTTCCTCTTTATCCTCCTCCCCTCCCTGCCACAAAGAACATGCATAGATAATAGTAAAACTAAAACACCAAGGAAAAAGAAATCTGAAGATTTCAAGCTGGCCTGGCCTGAGGGAGTACTGCTTGATATTCTTGTATAAATGTCTGCTCAGCTTTATTGTGCCTGACATCATGTAAAAGACAGGGTGATCCACTATAAGCATGAAGTATATTTTATTTCCAAATGGACGGCTCTCCTGTATTTATCTCTTTTCCTTATTGAAATCTTTTCCCTATTACTGGTTGATGTCTTCCATTTTTGCTTGTATTTTGTTGCAGAGCTGAAATGAAGGGAGTGGAATATGGATCCAATCTCTAGGGGAAGCATGAGTTTCAATTTCATTTCTCTGTCATCTGTAGCTTTGTCACTTAGTAGTGATACTGTCCTGGTGAATGTTAGCAACAGCTAGATAGAAAGTTTAAAAAAAAAAAGAAAAAAGGAAGGAAATTCTCCTCTTTACCCTATGATCTGGTTCTTACAGATTTTTATTAAGCCTACAACTAATTTTCATATCTTTTTATGGAGGTAAGCAGAAATATGGAATCAAAAAATATATGGTGTCATCAACTGAAAAGAATAGTGCAGTTCTTTATTATCTGGGTTGAGTCAATGAACAAATTATAACAGCAAATCCCAAAGGAAATCCAGTCCAACAAGAACATGATGTGTAGCCCTGATGTTATCAATAATAAAGTATTACTAGGTGATCTTGGTTCTGCTGAATTCTAATGGCGGAATTTGTTACTTTTACCAAGAACAGAATGCAGATCATGTATATTTCTGTCTGCTGCCATATAGTACGCTTCCTAACATTTATTTTGATGGGGCTGCATTCAAGTTTACAGCTCAGTGGACTGTGAAAATAAGATACTGTGCTGTGAATTAAATTATATGAATTATTACTTAGTATCGATGCTGTAGTTTCTGAAGTAAATTTTGCTTAAACAGTAATTGTTCTCTGTGAAATTATCACCCCCTGCTAGCTGTTGGTGGTGCATGCCAAATTGCACAGGCAAAGCTGATTACAACATCGGAGTAGCTCTGCACACAAGTGCTTAGTCGGCTTTTACTCTTGGTCATTTGTGCATTTCTCACATGCTGTTTTCTCCCCTGCACCGTTACTGGCAATAGCATCTTAGATAAAGTGAAGTCCTTGATTTCACGCTTGATACAGGGTATATAGTCGATCCTAAGTGACCTGATGCACCATTGAAGTTGGCTGTGCTTTGAGCTGGGAGCTGGACTGTAAGACCTCTGTTGGCCCATTCCATCTTAAGTTACTCTGGTTGCATGAACGGGCCTGTTGGTTAACATGTGTAACCCGGTTCACTTTCCTAGTTCACAGAGAAGTCAGGTTGCTGTTGGCAGTTAGAGTTGCTATTGAAGCATTTTTGCCTTTAAAGAGAGAGAAGGCTAGCTTTAGAGAATAGAATTTGATTCAATTATTTCTTCCAGATATCATGTGAAGACAGTGGCTATAGCCAGCTGATGAGAGCACGGTATTTAAAGACACAGCCTAGAAAGAGATTGGAATTGAAGCAGAAGAGAAAGTTAGATCTTCTAAAGGAATACGGAAAGTTTCCCTTTTGAGCTTCTTTATAACGCTTCCAATTTGGAAAGAAAAAAAAAAGAGAAATATTTTTAATGTAATATTATCTTCAGTGTTACTACAGACGTCAGAAGTTTTCACTGCCATATTTTGCATGGATATAACAATTTAAAAATTACTGTCAGCATGTCTATATACACATAGGTACATACAAATGCATGTGTATATAATGTAGAATAATCTGTAAAATTGAATTAGATGGTGGCAGACTTTACTGTTTCTGGATTTACCTTGGTGTTTGTAAGTTAAACCCAAATGATGCAACCTTTTGAGTTGAGAAGCAAATAGCAGACCAATAATTGTGGGAATCCATGTAGACACACAGAAATGCATTACAATAGCCACAGTGTGCCTGAAAAAAATGAGATTAAAACTGTGAGAGTGTTCCACAATTAATTGCCTCCTTCCCACCCTTCCCCCCCACAGCCGGGGACTAGTAAAATGATTAAGAAATTCAACCCAAGCCTTTGGTCTTTTTCTGTACCTTTTGGGGCATCTGATAGGAGTACTCTAAACTTTTTTTGGGTGTCAAGGAGGAATCTGTGTGGAGCTCTCCAAGGTTCTCTGGATCAGACAAGTTATTTTTGTTGACCTGTCTCTGGGGCCTCAGTAAAAAACAGAAATAAATCAAAAAGTTCCCCACTTGCCAAAAAAAACCAAAACCCACCCCGAAAAACCCCTTAAACCTCAGACAACACCTAAATTAATCCAGTGTTATATGGTATATGTGTGTTACGCTCCATTTTTTGTTACAGGAGGAAAAAGAGGGAACAAACCTTGTATGACAAAAAGCCAGGAATTTTGGTGTAGTTGAAATCTTAGCAGTCTAATCACAGACTCTTTGTTCCAGAGCTAATGATTATGGAAAAATACTACTGCAGAAAATATATTCGCAGCAGCAATATAGTTTAAACTATTATACACACGCTTCTTTGTATCTACCCCTTTTCTTTCCATTGCCCTTC
>WEKW01007627.1:190566-202357 GCA_013389905.1 Sula dactylatra | reverse complement strand
GTTCTTGACTAGAAAATGTGATATGAATGATGGATTTGCTTTTTCCTTACTCTAGGGTCTGCTTGTCACTAATTTTGCATGGTTTCTACAATGCTTTGACACCTTGCATTTTCTTTATTGGTTGCAATTCCACGTTTCCTTAGATTTTACTGTGAATGGTGTGTTTTTCATGTATCAAAGTTTTTTTTTACAAACTTATTTTTTTAGTTAGTTAGTTATTTAGCTACTTATTATCCCTAAAGCCAGTTTTTCCCAACTCCCAGGTCTGTGTTTGTTTAACTGACTGTGGTTGAGTTGGTTATCTGAGCATGAGTAAGCAGCCCATGCCCTTTTGATTTCTGTCTCATGCTGGTATTCCTCTATACTGCACCCTCTGTGTGTTTGTGTGTATATATATATTTTTAAACATGTATATGCATACATATATACACAATGTGTGTACAGATATATAGAAACATGTTCATACATAGTGTATATACTGTGTGTAGTGTATTTATGTATAAAATTATTTATACCATATGAGAATTACATATAGGTACCTGGTCATGAGAAGAATTGCTGTGACAGCTAAACAAGCTAATACATAGCTCCACGTAGGCTAAGACAAGCCTCAGTCACAAGGCCTTGTAAGTCAGTACATCTGTTCTACCAATGGAAAACTTTATCTACTTAACTATAGGGCTACATGTGAAAGGAGGAGGAAAATAAACTGGTAAAAAGGAGCTTATTTAGTGCATGACCCTTCCTCTATTGTATGCTGATTATTAAATGCATGTAAATGATAATTTCACCTTTTTCAATATCCCATTGTCAACTTTGATATACTACTTATTGGGATAGTAATTGGTGCATCTCAAAAAGCTATAATCCTGTAACCCTCCTCTTATTATTACATTTCTCAGAATAAAAGCACTGGGAGATAATCATTTTGATGTAGTTGCCTCGGTGAACTGCAACCTAGCCAAGAAGTAAACTCAAGTTTGTTTTGCAAAGAGACCTCTTACTCTAGTTTATTCTCCTCAAAGTGAATGTGAGATCTGCCCACATTTTTGTGTAGTGAATATGTAGATAGGTTTCAGTAACTTCAACAAACAATTAACTCTAAATCTTTCTTGTAGATAAAATCTGTGAAGTGTATGGGATAGAAATGCCCTCCTCATATTTTTGTGCCCTTCAGGGGGCTGAAGAATAAAGGTGGTTGTGGGGCCCCCCCCCCCGAATGTGGAGCAATGGAGCAGTTAACACCACAGAGAAAGAGACAGCAATGCAGCATTTGTAACCTAGCTAGTAATTCTGAAGTTACTGCATGTTTATTTCATCTCACTTTAGGAAAGAAGTTTCTACTAAACAAAGAAATTGGCTGATGTTATTGCCTTGTAGGCTCTTGTACAACAGAGTGGAACCTAATCACAGTAGAATGAGGGTTTTTTTAAATTGAAATCTGGTGAAAATGGATTCTGGAGCTGTAAGCAGATTCTTGATGCAGCATCTGACTTGTTGCTCTGACTACATAAGGTGTCGGTGCTTGTTCCTGTCATTTCTTGAGAGGAACATTAACTATGTGAGGACAAAGCATAACAAGTAACGAACCTCCAAGGTCAGTTGAAATCAATTGTAGCCTGACAACAAGCATAGCCTTTACATACCTTTTGTCCCTGTCTAGCCTATTTTAGGGACAGCTTTGTGAATCCTACCTTGAATCCAGTTGTAGTGTAAATACGTATGAGTGAGCTAGCCAAGAACTGCTTAATGTAAGTACTTTGCTCTGACACCTATATTCTGAACAACTTCTGACTCCCCGTTACTGCTACAAGAGTCTTTATCCTATCAGTACCCAATTCTACCATCTAATTTGTCAAATGACTACTCCAGCAGTGAAAAGGAACCCACAAAGACTCTGTACAATGGAAATTATTTATTGCTATCAGTTGAAAATTAGCCCACCCATGGATATGTAGAGGATGATAAAAATAAATTCTTCACTAACTGTTGTAAAGTCTGTCAGCACTAAACAGGGAGTTGTCAAAAATAATTCAGAAACAATCTAATGAAAGTCACTGTAGTCCCTAACTTGCTGTCTGCTCCCCACCCTGCTTGGTAAATTCTGTAGAGTTTACTAACTGCGTGTTGATGTTTCAATTTCCCTGACCTTTTGCAATTGGCTATGGATTTGTGTGTAAAATTCAGTGACGGTACTAGCGCAACACATTTTTATGCTACCTTTGCTTTGCAGCACCCAGTTTCCTCAGCTGTGGAAGCAAAATTGTGGAACTGTTTTTGTGAGCCTGATAAAAGAACTGCTCCCATGTAAAAATAGTCCTGCAATTCCTTGTACTTTGATACAGTTCCAGCAATCTCACCTGATGTTTGCTCTACTACAACTATGAGGGCAGAAAATCATGGTGGGGAAGAGAAGAGGAGGAGAAGGTTTTATAAAAAGAAATTGCTGGGGGCACGTGGCTGGGCTGGGAATGTGATAACAATGCTTGGCTTAGCTGAAGATACAGCTGTGCTCTGGGACTGATTAGTTACTGCATCGGACATAGCAATGCAGAATGCTCGAGGCGTTTATCAGGTGACTGCAGACTGCTTTGGTTTCTTATTTGCCGCCTTTAGGTACAAAACACCCAAGTTTCTAAAGTCACTTTAGGCAGGAAATGTTGTTAAATACATACGAGCAGAGTACATATGGTCAAGCCCGTTTGTATGCACGCCAACGTTGTCCTGAGGCTACTAGCTGCTGGAGCAAGGAGGGTCCAGCTATTTCTGGTGCCTTTTTAAATGCTTTCTCTATCTCATATCAGTCCATTGTGAAAATCCTTTCCTATTCTAGAGCAGAGCTTTGTAATCTTTTATATCTCTCTGAACCTGGTATTGGCCAACAGTTGTGTCACTCTGACTAATGGCTTGGAAACACCATCTGGTGTGGGAATTGCTCCAAGCCCTGCCATGTTTGCTGCCATACCACAAAAGCATGGAAATAAGCAGGCTGTACTAGTATAGTATTTTTTCGCTTTCAAAGGTATTCCTTTTGTTCGCAACAAGTTTATATACATAATTGGTGGTACCTGTACCATGTTTGGAAACTATTGCTTTTAAGTGGAGGTTTTTCTTGGCTTTTTTCTCTCTCTATTAATATACATCTGTAGAAGACTTTTACAATCCTATCCATGATCATTTCATCTTAGTGACCAAATTCTGCCTATCGTTGATATATCCATTACCGCTCAGTATTTTGTTTCATAGCAGTTTACCTGTTATAACGCTTCACAGACTCTTCAGAACATGAGGGGGAGCACCAAGCTGACAATCTCATTTTGAAAGAAGTATGTAAATGTAACGGTGTAGTTAGGAGAGGTCAGTAATGCTGTGGAAGAAGCAGTTAGTGGAAGGATGCATTGGCAGATTTGAACATTAAAGACAAATTAGTACTTGAAAAAATAATGTTGCAGTTTCTGCCTGCCCCCCTCCCCCCTTCTTTTGTGGTTTTGTTTTGTTTTAAGGGCTTTGGCTTTTCTTTCTTTACCTAGAATTATCCTCTTCTAAAGCTGGTCTGGTGTTTCAGGCAATGAAGTATGATGAGCCACACTGTTGCGTGGAATTTAACGCTTCTGCATGTGTTTGGACTGATGTCAGTCATTGGAAATGCAGGATATTTGGATACTATTCATTTCTAGGGTTTACTTAAGCTTCTTAGCACACTGTGCTTTAAATAGAAACAATGTTGAAACAGCTCTCCTCAGACTGGAGTTTCTCCAGATCCTGTCTGCTCTAAAGGTCCGTGCCAGGATATTGGATCCCTGAGATCTTCTTCTGCATTGTGAAGAATAACCGTATCTTGAATCTTTGTTTTGATGTGATGATATTAGTGTTGATATTGCCCAGCTTTTGTGGTGTACTGTCCAGTGTTGCTGCATGAGTGAGCTACAGACCACGAACATACATTTGTTGTGGCCACCTGTATTTGTACTTAACTTTCGTTAGCTTTTGCAGCATAGCTCTCCTCGTGATGTATGTCTTGGCCCTCCAGAAATACAAGCATTTCATGTCAGCGCGGAAATGAAGCTATTTATCACTTGGAGACACACGTTTTATATGTTTTAATGCACATGTAAGTGATAAACCTTTTTATTTTTTTTCCTTATGAAATGGACAATATGTGCATTGGTCAGACCTAACTTAGTGCCCTCCTTTTTATGGGGTCTCAGAAAATACTGCTAGATGTTTTAAACATTGGCAAATTATTTGGAACAGTTTGTGGATCCTTGTGGTAGAAGATGTATCTGAAAGGCAGAACTTAAGTTAAAGGTAATCCTTAGTTCAGTTTTAAATGAAGTAAACAAAGAGCCATCCCCTCTATTGTTGGCCTTTTTGTAAAATATTTATTATATTTTTCTTCAAAGCAGCATTATGCAATTATTTGTCTGGATCTCTCTTATAGGTCAAAATATGGGTCAATCAATACCAGGGATTGGTTAGTCTACTATATTTTGGATACCAAAAATAATGGTAACTATTTGGGAACATTTATGGTTACTGAATTTGCTGACAGTGACAGCGACTTAACACTTTTTGCCCTACAATGTCTGATGGAGTTGGGCTTAATATCTAAGCACTCTATTGGTTCCTCAGCCTCTCTGCAGGTTACTGTGTAGAAGGAGGGTATGTGAAGGACCTTGTGCCTTTTTTCAGAGACAAATCTACCAGGTGGACTTCGAATCTCTGAGTTCTAGAAAGCTAGAACAACAAACTTCAGAAATGGATAAGTTTGGATCTATGGGGTAGGGCAGAATAAAGATAAAAAGTACTGAAACCAGATCTTCTCCTGCCCACTGTATCCTTGCAGGAAGGTTTTTATCTCCTTGCTCTCAGTCGAGCAGTGTTTCATGGCTATCTGAGTTATAATGAACTCTAATCAGTCCCCTGTAAGATGATAAGAAAAAAAGCTTGAATTTCTCTCATCCACAGGGTCTGGATTTCAGCTCCCTGCTGTTTGCAGAAGTGCCCTGGTGACCACCTGTATGCTATAGGCTATTCTCTCATCTTGCCCTTCAGCATCTTTCATCTGAAGATGTTCCCCTGCCTCTGAGGGAGTTCCAGCCTGCCACAGGTGTTCTTTTCCCCTGGTGTGTCTAGCATACTGAACAAATAATGCCAAATAATGTGCAAACAAACAGATTGGATGCACCCTTTGTCACAGCTTTGCAGATGCTTAGTCAGTACGCATAGATGTGAATGATGGAGGCTACAGAAAGGAGTAGGTTATTGTTTCAGTCTTTGGTGAGATGTGGTGGGTAGGTGTGGGATCTCCCTGAAGAAACTCACTACAACAGAGAAAGGTGTTATAGTTTGTGCCCAAAGCATCTATTTCTGTGTGCAGTGGAAAGTCTGACGTAATATATTCCTCTCCACACTTACTCTTCTCTTTCCCTATTAGCACCGTTTCTAGCTGAGTGGGGTCTCTCAGTTACTGAATGCAATACAAAAATACAAAGATGACAATCCCAGATCATCTTTTTGTGGCCACTGTTTTGTATCTGCACTTTTTCCCTCTCTCATCCCAGTCAGTTTAATCCTGCTGAAGGAAACTCAGCAATACCACCCTAACACAGAAAAGCTTCAGCTCATGAAGTCATTCTGTTATAAAACAAAAAGTGTATGAATACTTTTTTTGGGCAAATGTTTGAGAAGATTTTACTAAAGAAAGTCTATGAAGCTGAAGTCCTCCTTCTGATGCAACTTATGGGAAGAAAAAAAAAAAAAGAAAAGCAACTGCTAAAAAACTAATATTCAATGAAACAGAAGGAAAGCTAGCTATGTTTACTGGGTGCAGTGCAGTGGTTTTCAGGGAGACCTGAACTAGTTCTCAGAGGACCAGATAGAGGTATATCAACTCAGGGCTCTGCTCAAACTAAATAACCCCACTGAAAAACTTTGTGTGCTGAAATTTGTCTGTTTTTTCTAGGGGAACTATAAGACTTAGTGTCTGGTTTAGTTCAGTAGCTTATTTATTCCTAGCGCAGGCATCCCTGCATGGTTCTGCATTGTGGTCTGACCAACAACATGAGCATAAGGATGATGTATTTCATAATAAAACAAATTTTAATGTGTGACTTTTGGGTTTGCTTTTTTTTATTATTTGGACTTGTTTAATTCACTGAGATTTTAACTATATTGAGCCGATTGGATTGTAAGAACCAACTTTCTTTCCTTTTCGTGAAATGACTGCCAATAATAACATGGTTATTTACTAATATAATTTATTTATTGTCTCTAAAAATGAGTACATGATTTTGACATGTCTTAGAGCAGTCAAATAAGGAAGAGTTTTCTTCATGTGTTATAGTGCTTATGAAAGCTGACAGCTTTAGCATATTGTAAATTATGAACTATAATTTATAATGTATTACTATATACACTGTAAAATGGATATGCAGTGAGCAGAAACAATATTACAATTTCATTCACACTTCATCAGGCTGTTTCCTCTACCTCTGTCTCTATTTGAAAGATCATCTCAAAGTACAAGGTAAGAAAAAGCTTTTGGCCATGTCCACTGAAGTATTAGTTAAGGAGCGTTACCTGCCTACTGGGAATTAGACTAATTTTATCCAGGTATCTGAATGGCTGTTAGACTTGTTCTTTACTTGTATGGTACTTGCACTGAGCATTTGACAGACTATGTAAAAGAAATGGCCCAGTCCTTAGGACCAAAAGATCTTATTTCACACAGGAGTCAATGAATGAGAGGAAAAGCGTATGTGCACGTGTGGGGGGCAGGAAAGAGCAGGGAAAAGAGGGGTCAGGGTTACAATAATAACGACATTCAGGTTCATTTAGGCGAACGTCTTGATTTTATTACTGCTTTATTTAAATGTAACACTACCCCATTTCTCCTGACGAGCCTCTCCTTTACCCTAGTGACTTGTGTAATAAATGTAAAGCAAGTGAAGAGGAGATTTGATTAGTGAGGATTAGTATTTGTGAAGCTGGTGGAAGAAACAGCTTCTTTTTGGCAACTTGAAATTTGAGATAGATCAGGGAGGCAATGGAGGACTGGCAGAGACTGTGAAAATATATTACATTTTTGGCTGAGAGGAGAGGAGGAGTGATACCGAGGGGCATTTAAAGCCATGACAGTAGGCAATGGTGATATAGTGCATGCAGGACAAAATTTTAAATATGAGCAGTGATATATGTTTGGGTTTTTTCTTGGATACAAAATTTAAAAACCTGAAGAGGCCTAAGTTTTCAGAATGGTGTTAAGTTTAGTCCCTTTGAAACATCTCTTCACTCCATTTATAATGCATTAGGTTGAACACTGGAAAAAGTGAGGAAACCAAGCCCATTAGTTATATTACAGCAACTCAGGCTCACTTGTTCGTAAAAAGCCTGGGAAGAAGACATAAAGGAGGAGGCCGGAGGAATGCTCGAATGAGAGCTTGGCCAAGCTGTGGTGTAGAAGTGATACCTTCTTCCTTATGACAGATGACCTGAATGTGGCTTATGTGTCATTTAAGGTTGCTTGGAACTTCCTTTCGTAATAAACTGGTTTCAGATTTAAATTTTGCCAGCGCATAGTAGCTCCCTCTAGTGTCACACATTCTTAATGTACAACATTGAAGGGCTTTTTTCTTAGACTTGGTATGTTTTATTTAGGGGGGTGAAGGCGGGGAGAAAAAGAAAAAAGTGAGAATCTTGCTTAAAAAACTCACCACTACCCGCCACTCCAAACTCAGCAAGTAATGGCTTGTTGGTCTTGCCAAAAATTCAGAGATACTTTTTAGTTGGCTTCTGAGATGAATGAAACTTCTGTGGTTCTGTTTAAAAAATGTAGGCACATAATTTTTTTTAAGAGGCTGTTGTACCTTTGTATTTCATCTCACCCACTTTTTGTGTGCAGCATAAATTTTTAAGTTCTGCAAATGTCTTCAGCTCCCCCCTGCCATTAATATGAGGGTAACAGCCTCTTGTATAAAGGTATTGACCGGGTGTCTTAATGCATTTTGCAAAATCTTCCTCTCTCTTGTTGAATTGGAAACTGGTGCCACAGATAGCTACTTTATCTTTGCTCTTTTTTCTTTTAAAATCCCTTCTCCATTGCCAGTTTTCTGTTGTTTTTGTGATGCACAGAGGTTACCCTCCATCTTCAGACAATAGTAATTCTTTTCCTCATGTCAGCAGCAACACAGCACTATTTTATTCAGACTCAAGAATAAAATTATGATGCATGAGAAGAGAGCACTTAGCTGAATTCATAAAATTGTTAAACCATCATTGAAATAGGTCTGGATCCAGAGGTTGCCTGGAGCCTCCAACCAGCCTGCTGGTGATAGGGTTACCCTATTTGATTTTAAAATGTTAGGTCAGTTTCCAAATATACTGCAAAGATAGTCTTTGCTCACTGAATGTCCTGCTAACCAAACTTATGCTTTGTTTTTATTACTTGTAATTCACATGCCCTATTTATTTTGAACCGTTCAAGTCTTGCTCTGAGTATAGTTTTAGCAGTTTCCTTCTGGGGTTTTCCAACTCCCTTGTTCCTGCAGTGTTTCTATTCCTATTCTGTTCTCTCTGTGCGATAGTACGGTGATGTTATCTGCTCTGGGGAAAAGAGGCATAGAGATTCTCGTGCCCAAAGTGGCTGGTGTTAGGTGCCTAATTAGTTGCCTATAGTCTGGTTTCTCACAGAGCTTAGTGTTTTATAGCACTTCATTTATTTGTTCAGACCTCAGTTCCTCTTAATACCTCTTGCAGGTCTTAACACAGTGCTCCAGCAAATCAGACCTCCCAATGTGAACACTTTAAAAGCAAAAGAAATTTAATAACTGTCCATCTGGGTAAAGCTTAATTTAAATGGTAGCCCAACATCACGTACCATTTTTGTTTGTTAAATACACTTCAACAAAATTCCGATGATGTTTATTATTTCTTTGTGTATTTCTGCCATTTAAAGTGTCATATAATAGCAATTACTTTTGATCATTAATGTCATGAGTGATCCACACAGGAGGCATGAAGGGTTTTGTATCTAAATATTTCAGCCTTCCAGTCATTTCTGTCCTATGGATTTCTTGTAGAAATTTCTGGAGAGGTGCCTAGATGGTATATGAAGACTGTTTCGTTTTTCAAATTTACTGTGAGCTTTCCTTACCCTTCAAAATTTAGGATGTTTTAAACAATGCATCTTACTCTTTGTACCTGATTTTATATTTGCAATTGCAGTTGTGAGGGCCTGACAACTGTTTGCACTTACAAGGCATGTTGCATGACATCCAATATTAATATGTGTATATACAGGCTGTTTAAATTAAATCATGATAGTTGTTCATACCTCTAGGCAAGACACAATATAAACAACTTAAAATTATATGGGATGAACGGCCCTGTTTTGTTCTGGCCAAAGAGAGAGCATCTTGGGGATGGACCGTCGTCATCTTGCTGATTAGTAGCTGGCCATGTGTCGGCTTCGTCGACACATTTCAGAGAATGGGTGGTTTAATGAAGGGCGGATTTGGGGAATAATTCATTCTGTGCCATGAGGTTAACCACAAGCCTCTCAGAAATCACAGTGCTTGCTGCTCCAGCAGATGTGCTGGAACTCTGCGCTGTGACTGGAGGTTTTTCAGCACTCTGTTCCCCCACCCTTCTCTTACTGTAAAGCACGCACCTATCCTGCTGCCAAAACTTTTAATAAAAAATAGGTTAGTGTTTGCAGTTTCCAGAATCTTTATCAGCTTTCCAGCCAAAGTCAGAGTAATAAACCCAGAGAACATCTAAGCGTGTGCTTTGCAGATGATTGATTTTTGCACTCGGGATGTCTTATAGGCAGTGGCTCCCACAATTATTTTTACATGGTATGCTGCAGGGGACTCCTTGTTGCACAAAACAATTGGGGTCGTTTTTTGACTTTGAAGTGAGTAATTTCTCTGTAGAGAATTAGGTTTCTCTTTCTGGAGAAGGTACCTTGTCATTAAGTTTTGGATGATTACTCTATTTCTTTCTTTATGGATTTCAAATTTTGTGTTAGATATTATAAAGGACCTTAAAAAAAAAAAAATCTGTAAAAGAAAGCATTTCAGGAGACTATCCTTGTGAAAAATCTTCTCAAATTTTCAAGAAATATCTATTCTTATTTCTCTTCTTTCCACACAAGACCAGATGGATATCACATTCAGCCACTAAGCATATTATGCTCAATATATAGGTTATGTAAGGGGAAAAATCCCCCACCCCAAAACCTAAGCCCATTGAGTTAACATAAATTGAAGTTTAATGTGATTTAGTTTATAAAATGTAAACTTTTCTGGGAATACTGTAAAGGTGTGGAGTGAGCATAATCTAGCTTTAAAATGCTATTCAGCTGTTTCTTATTGCCTCTCATCTGGGACTTAAGTCTTCTGACTTGAGATGTTGGAATTGTGTGTGTAAACATTCCTCATTTGCTTTAGTGCAGAGTAAAATGGGTTAATTTATCACCTGTCAGTTTAAACTACTCTGCCTCACTTTTCACTGAAACTCAGAGGGTCCATTACCATCCCAGGGAGGAGGCTGATAACATGCAGCTGAGGGTGGTAATGAGGAGCTGGAAGTAAAGAATTTATAAAGCTACAGCCTCAACTATACATTCGTCCATGTTCTTGATCTGATTGAGCTAAAACCTGTTCCCAGTTGAAGCAAACCTGATGTTAAATCAAAAGAACTATTTGTGCTTTTATGTCTCTTTTAAAGTTTAAAGCAATGCATTTTCTTTGTGTGGGTAAGGCACACGCAATTTCCAGGAGCCTTATTTTCAAGTTATATTTCATGTATATTTGCTGTTGTCCCTTGTAAGAAGAAAATATTTTTCAAGTGGGAAAGAAATGAACATGTTCTTCAGTCTTTTTTTCTGCAGGACCCATATATACCCACGGGCTGCTGACATGCAGGGAGCATTTTTGTGGGAATCTGTATTAAAAAATTGGCAGAAGGTCATTGACATTTAGATCAACTCGGGGAGATATACCTTGACTTCAGGAAGTGCTGAGCTTCTCCAGATTTTCCTGTAATCAATAGGTATTGAGAATATGAGGAGGGTTTTGGGATAGTACCATAGAATGTCAGCTATAGAAGATTCTGCCTGCTGCCTCTTTCAGCTGCGACAGTCCCAGTTGACTTGCTTGGGGGCCTCCTCTAACCCAAACGAAACAAGTAGATTTACACATGATTATTTTATGCTATGTAATATATATACAGATGACCCTACATATGTATAGATAATGGAGTGAGTGTAACGTTTCAGTGAATGGAGAGGGGCACTGCTTCATTAAAAGGTCATGCAAAATATTTACGGCAATTTAGAACCATAGTCGTAAAGGCGTGAAGCGTCAGTATGTTTGTTAGTCGTTCAAGGGAAAATGTGCTATAGCTAATCAAAACCTTAAGAAGATGGTTTGCTATTGCAGCACTGGAAGAATGTGCCATTTGAGGCTAAGCAAGCTGCATTTTCTCCTTAATATCTTGGAGGTGCTCTAGCTCCAGTGTATATCTGAATTCCTTTTATATTTGTTGTCAGTGACATAGGTATTGCATGCAAACATTTCTGTCTCTTAATGTGAAAAATTGGGACCCAAATTCTGAAGTAACTTGGAGAGATATTAACACCTCTGTTGGATATCTTATTATATGTCTTCCCTCAGGCATTCAAGTTTTAAAGTGCTGTGCTATGTTTTCATTTATATACTCTATCTTCTTTTCTTTTTTTTAATTTTCCAACTGAAATGGCGTCATTTTAACATTTTAACCAAAAACG
>WEKW01007627.1:161850-189934 GCA_013389905.1 Sula dactylatra | reverse complement strand
ACTATGCTCCTGTGGTACTGTTCACGAATGTATTTGCAAGGATTCTGGGATTAATCTAGATATAGCAAAGGTGGATGTTTCTCCCATTTCTCTAAAAGTGTTTATGTCCGTAGGAGAAGAGTTTTACCTTGATTCTAAAGGTGGCAAATTTTTAAAGTTGATGCTTTTTATTTAACTTTTCAAATTATTTTTTACTGTCACTTTTGACCTGATCCTATTTTCTCTTTTATTTGTGTAAATTAGGAATAACTTGATAAATTACTTCACAAGCCTTGATGGGTGTGCAGTTGTGTAACACCGTGTGAGGTCAGATTGAGACTCGTAACTCCACCATGGGTAAATGGTTCCATATGGACAAGGTGGACACAGATTAGGATTGAGAAACGTGCAGACTGAAGCTTGGAGGCACAGAAGAACAAAACAAGGTAATTGTGTGGTAAAGCAGGAGGAATTCCCAAGCCTGTTTCATTGACCTAACGATAACATTAAAATCATTGTCATCAAACTAAGGTTAATAGAGTTGTGCTAAGAGACAGCAGCTGTTTGAGTGACATAATAAGCACTCAAGAATGTCAGTAAAATAACCTTAGATCTGCCTGCTCAAAGAGTTCAGAAATGGGCTGCCACAAACCATACAGCCAAGTCAGCCTTTTCTGTACCTTTGAGTATTTAAGATTCCCATTCTTCTTTTATTACAGTGTGAAGTCCTTCCTCTTCCAGACATAGCACTGAAAGCAGTGCACCCCATCAACATTTACTGTCAGCTATATTCACTGATCTGTTACCATCTAAACCATTCCAAAATTCTCAGACTGGTACATGCTGAGGTTCTGCTACTGGGTCATCTGGAAAAAATAAAGTAAATGAAATATACTTTCATATCACTCCTATATGTCTTCCCCAGCTGTTTTCCAGAGTGCTCCTTCTGCAAAAGATCCATGTAGGAGCACTTTCTATGTATTGATTCTGCAGTCACTGACAGATGTGTGCAGTATACTTTCAAAAACATCTTTTAAAAACAAATGCAATTTTTTTTCCATCTGTAGATCACTGTTGTTTTTCAAAAAGGGTGGGTGAGGTCGAGTGTTTTTGCATGTAGATGCTTATCCTGGGTTTTGAGTATTTGTATTCATAAATTTTGTATTTGTATCTATTTGTAAATTACTGCTTCACCTATAGCAATGCTCACCACTGAAAAGTGGGTTTTTTTCCTCAAAATGTATCGAGGTAAGCTCTCAGAGCTATATATTTTTCAAATCTAGCTCAATCTGTCCAAAAGCTTGTAATGTTATGGAATATTGAATATTCTCACTGAAGGAGGAACATTCTTTTTGGCATTGATACTAGGCAAGTGAGAAAGCAAGTTATCCTTTAAAAAAATTTTGTGACCTCCCGTCTTCTTGTATTCGGGAACCACGGAGGGGGTGTGTGTGTATGGACTTTGCTTATGGACTGAGGATGAGGGAAGTCCCATCATCCCAGATCTGGAAGGGACTTTTATAGGTCAGATATACAAGAATTACCAAAGCATCACTGTTTGTGCAGGCATAATGTGGACAGTCTCTGACCTTGAGAGGGACCCTTGACAAAAACACAGTGTACAGGAACTCATTTCGACTAGCTGTGCCACTGATGGTATTTCCTTTTGCTCACACAGTTGGGAAAATAGTCTTTTGATAAGACTAAAGATAGGAGTTCCTTTTTCAGGTTCTAAAGCATGTGAGTAGTAGCTTCAGCTTCAAGTCCTGTTGTCTCAGTTGTCTTCCTTCTTTATTTCTTTACAACAAAAAATAAATATTTCTTATGTTTTGTATAGTTTGTGTATTTTGAGCATCTCTAAAACCTTAGAGGCAATTCTGATACAAATTAAAAGGTGGTTTAGAATAGCCTTTTTGTTTAAATAAACAAACCTCAGGATTTGGGCTTCCTTAGGACTTCTTCCAAAGGAATTCTGTGGCTCAGAAGTGGAGGAGAGCACCAAACCTTTTATATGATTACTTCACTCCACAAGAGTCTCTCTCTATGTCTGTTCCAGCACATTTAATAGTGGTTAGAATCACTGACTTTGATTTCAGTGCAGTGAAAAGAAAGTATTAAATTCGTACTGCTAGAAGTGAAATTTTCTTCTGGTGAAATGCACCTTTTTGTGCCAAATTTAAAGCATGTGGAGGAGCTTGCATGTCTGACACTTTTCTTTTTACTTGTCCCTCAAACAGAATACTACAAGAAAAGTAAATGGACTTGGAACTCATGGCAAGCTTGAATTTTCTCACATTCAGGTCAACAGGATTAATGCCATAGTCTTTTGAGTGGGAGAATAATCAATCCATCCTCCTTAAGACAACAAATCAAGAGAATATATCAGACATTTGTATTGTGTCTGAGTAAATAGAATACATACAACATAAGTTTTTCCTGTATGATTTTTATTTCCTTTTTGATTTTCTCAGGAGGTGGTATTAAGGCAGAAGAATTTAATTTAAGGTATCAGTAGCACAGAGAGGAGTATCCTGAACTGATTTTTTCTAAATAAAAAACTCTGCATTTTCCCATGATTGTCTAAGTTTCTAAGGATAAATTGATCTTAGAAACAGTTTATGCTGTCTTCGTCATTCCTGGTGTGGACTTCACATGATCGTTTTCTTGTTGGCATCAAGTCTCCTTAACCGAACAATGAGATGTACTCTAAAGCAGATTTTTAATTTTGGATTTTATAAGCAAATTGATTATGTAGGCTGACTTCTGTTTGCAAAGTGGTATGCCCATGTCAGAAGGCTATCAGTGGAGCAGTTAATGTATATCTAGTTTGGAAAAAAACTTTGTCCTTTTGTCCTTTTATCCTTGCCTTTTGTTCTCACATGAACTGGGTTTATTCATGCTCTGCTTTCTTTCTCTGCCCTGTTCTATTACTATTTCTTTATTCCTATTTTTACTTTCTAATTTCTTTCCAATTTAAGCACAGTTATGAACATACAGGTAAGGAACATGTAGTAAAACTGGATCAGTCCTAACTGTAGTATGTTGTATTGTATGTGCATTCTGAGTACTTTGCAACACATGTAGCTTACTTAAACATAATTCAGACTTTTTAAAAAAAGTATTTTCACACATCTTTTTGTCTGTTACCTTTTCTGGAAGGGAGAGGATCAACTTTGGTTCTCTGTTGGTACCTTATCCAGCACAATGCACTCTGAGCCATATTCTGTATTGTTAATATGGTAGTAATCCTGGATTCTTGGATGGCTCCTAAAGTAAACTTTATGGGTAGTAGTGAAAATAGCATAAATAAGAGCTACGTAAGTTCTTTATGTCTGAGAACTGTGAACTTGCCCCAAACGAAAAAAAAAGGTCAATGCTCTTCTGGTTTACAGTCCCACTCAGGTGGAGTCGTAACATATTTTGGGCTAAGAGTGTAAGCTTATTTGCCTCTAGCAGCTAATCTGTTGGGCAGTTACGTATTGCATAGTTCATTCAATTGCTTTTCAGCATGTGACTGCCGTTCTGTAAAATGTCACTGAGTGGTATGATTGTATGTAACAGTTGAAAATCTGGCTTTATATTCCTCAGTTTCTTCTCTGCATTTTTTCTGTTTTCCCTGTTTGCCTTATACCAGCCACTGTTTTACTTCTAGATGGAGAATGACAATACAAAATATAACTGCTCTTCCCTATCTACTTTGTGCTGGTTTGTCTGGGATAGAGTTAATTTTCTTCATAGTAGCTAGTATGGGGTTATAGTTTGGATTTGTGCTGAAAACAGTGTTGCTAACATGAGGGATGTTTTAGTAACTGCTGAGCAGGGCTTACGCAGAGTCAAGGCCTTTTCTGCCTCTCACCCCACCCCACCAGCAAGTGGCTGGGGGTGCACGTGGGAGGGGACACGGCTGGGACAGCTGACTCCAGCTGACCCAAGGGATGTCCCACATCATATGGCATCATGCTCAGCATATAAAGCTAGGGGCAGAAGAAGGAAAAGGGGGATGTTCAGAGTGATGGCGTTTGTCTTCCCAAGTCACCGCTACGCGTGATGGAGCCCTGCTTTCCTGGAGATGGCTGAACACCTGCCTGCCCATGGGAGGGAGTGAATGAATTCCTTGTTTTGCTTTGCTTGTGTGTGTGGCTTTTCCTTTACCTGTCAAACTGTCTTGTTCTCAACCCATGAGTTTTCTCACTTTTACTCTTCTGATGTGTCTCCCACGCCATCAGGGAGGAGTGAGCGAGCAGCTGTGTGGTGCTTAGCTGCCAGCTGGGGTAAACCACAGCAATTTATAGGGGGTTTCACCTGTAATGATAAATGAAAGAGGTTTTACTTCTTTTTATTCCTGCCAGTGTGATGTGCAANNNNAAAAAAAAAAAAAAAAAAAAAAAAAAAAGTGTAGCTGGCACTATGACTTCTTGGTATGGTTTTTATACTTGAGTCATGAATCTGTATTACGGAGGATGTTCATATTGTCCAGACTGTCTATGTGCTCAGAAGAAAGAAGGATGAGTCCAGTACTAATGGTAAGAGCTCGTCTTTCACCATGTTTTATTAAAAGCAGCCTAGCTTTCTATCTTAGGCCCTGAATTAAATAACTGAAGTTTGACTGCATGACTATGTATCCCACTTCTGTGCAATGCCTGAAGGTTAGGGAACTGCCTTTATTACTTCTACTGGCACTGCTACAGGAGAAGGAAAAAAACCCAACTAATTTTTAATCATCTAATGAATCCCTTTTGGACACAGAATTTGTTGAGAGCCATAAATACAGTGCATACCCTTTATTAAAGAGTAAATGTAAATTTTAAACCACACTTATAGCTGCTGTTGCTTGGATTGAATGTGTGCACAGCCTAATATTTTTCCTTGTCACCCGCTATTATTAAAGTTAATTTCTGCTATTTTTCTCTTCCTTCCTGTTTGAACAATGGCAGAGTTTGTGCCACTCGCTCAGCTGAGAACATCCTTCTCAGACACCAGGCAACTGCCGCAAGTCTTTCTTCATCTCGAGCTCTCCTCTTATGCAGAATAGATGGTAACACCACAGTGCTTAATGTACTGACTGTGGCAGCAAACTTTGGCATTGGTGGAGCTGAAGGACTGTAAGGCAAGGGAAGTAATTTTTAAAACCTTCTCACTAATGTAGTTCAGGCCCTGAGTTTGGAGGAATGATGGAGTAAACTGCAAAACTTTTGCTTCAGGCACTGTGGCAGATGATTTTCTAATAAATAATATTGTTTTGAACGTTATCGAGCTCATTCATGCTTGTTGGTTTTTCTTTTTCCCTCCCTTAGAAAAAGTTGATTTCTTTGCACTGTAATGGTGCAGCTCTTGGACGGGATGGGTGCTTTTCTGTTCCTTCTCCTCCCATTTATTATGTCAGCGTGTCTTTTGCTACATGTCTAAGAACAGCTTTTATTTTTCTCATTTTTAGCTTCACTTTCTAGTTTTTACAGTTAAGTGCATTTTTTATGTTGTAGGTCACCTGTCACATTTCACCAGGGCAATAACTGTACACTGGAAGTAATTCAGCCTCTCTCTGTTTAATTTCATGCTAATGTTGGGAAAGATGTTATCTAGGTTAGCCAGGCTGAGGAACGCTGTGTCCTTTCCGAATTTTCTTTAACTTCTTTGCTTTTGGCTATCTCACTGCCCTTTGGCGTATTATGTTGATCTCGATTTTACAGATATTATCTGAAGTGTGAACTGGCCAGATGAATTGTTGCCCATTGTAAATTGCTCACTTTGTATGCTAACCTGAATACCAGTTAAAATGTTGGGTCCTTAAAGAGGACCCACTCTTATTTATTGCTGCAGATACTGTAAATGGGGCAATGAGAAATTCCTTCACGTCACTGTAGAAAATACTGGCCAGTTAATTGTTGTTTCCCAAGTTACTTTTAAGCTGAGCTCTCCAGAGGGGAGATGTAATGTAATGAATCGCCTATGCTGCAGTATCTATGCCGTACTTTATTATACTTGATTGTTTATACATATATTTATGTTTTACTTAGGAGAAAGAGTTTGGAAGCATGGTGTATTCATACCTATTCAATAACATACTTTCAGTATATATCAAATGTGACTGGAAAAAGGGAAGCACATCAAAATCTGTACATTGTGGGCATTTCTTGCAGATGCTGAATCTGTCCATAAGGAGAGGTTCCTAAGACAGTTTTATTAATGAATGTCGCATCATTTCTTTTTTATAGTTACAGCTGTTCAGGGTGAAGGGAACTCCCAAATCTCTCATACATTTGTTGAAATATAGCGTGATTTGTTGGTATATAAATTTATGCTGTTTATTTCTCATTTGACTTCATTTTATTTTGTGCCATGGTCCACTGGGGTAATGTGAAACAAAAGTAGAATGCCTGTTCTGATGTAATGATCAAGTAAAATGTAAAAGGATAGCCATATTTAAATTAGATCCTCTCCCTGCTCCTTGCCAGGAATAGTTGGTTCATTAAGTCAAAGCAGAATAGAAGTGATGAGCAATGTACTTTCTTAAGGGACTTCTCTCTTGAGAAGGTGGTGGTATTACCCAGATGCTTATGATCATCATGTACTGCTTACTGATTTCCTAGGAGGGGTTAGGTCTTAATGACCTATTACTTTTATGTGATCTATCTGCTTTGGGAAACTGTTTCTTTCTCTCATGCTACATTGGTTTGGGGTTATAAAGGAAAGGAAGAGGCAGGAGATTGCTCCATGTAGAGGACAACAGGCAAACAGGAGATTAATTTCTGCATAAAATACGGAATGAGGTGTACAGATTTTGACCAAACTGTAGCTGTGATGCCATGCACTTGGTTTCCTGTAGGCTTGCGTGCATGCTGCAGGGCCTGAGCCTTAACGGTGAAAGGGGGTTATATGCACATATGCTGGTAGGTAAGCTTCCTGTGAATCCCGAGTTGTGTCTTTCTAAATAAAAGCTGCCACTTTAATAAAACAATGATGTAATATATAATTTGCTGTCCAATGAAGAAAGAATGAAAAATAGACTACAGGTCAAATTGTGATCTCTGAGGTATACTTGCTTTGAGTAGCATCCAACTCTGTCAGTGCATTTTCTAATATAAAGCCCTGTACAATATGAATAATGATGTAGTGAACTGTCTCTGAGGAGGAAATAATTTCCATTTACTTTACCCACTGAAAAGTTAACCATGTATCCCTTCCTTTTGGTAAGTGTTTCCATACGAAAGTTCTTCCCACTCATTTTGGGCACCTGTTTTAGGAAGTGACAAATCCAAAGTATGGAAACTGGAGACTTGGTCAAAGAAACAAACATTTTTTTTGTTGTTGATGTCATTTCTATTTACATCCCTTGTTGTGACTCAGACCTGTGTGAGTGTTTCAGAGGGAACAAGATTTAGTCTTCTGTAAGAAAGTGTATCTGTCCCTTAAAAAGCCTGGTACTTATTTTCTTTGGTGAAACGACTGTAAAGAACCAGTGAAATAAAGAGACGGTGTATTGGTGGATATTAACTTTTAACAAGCTTGTAGAATAGAGCCCTTCATAAATGGCATTCTTTACCTCTACATAGATAATGAAAATATAAAGGTAGTGAACTTGCTATATATACTAGCAGATGATTTCCAAACACTTGAAGCCAATGGCTTTAAAATTTATTATGTTAAAAAATTGCTTGGAACGTAAACATCTTGGATAGTAACTGTATTTCATGCTAAGTAGACATCATCTGGTTATGTTGAAATATAAAGGCTCAATTTGGGTCTTCCTGAAAGCAGTGGCAGAAGTACTGTTGGCTTCACTAAATGCAGACCTTGGACAATGGGAACTGTCCTGGAGTTGAGAGAAGATAGGTAAGCACATGCAACCAATCAGCCTACCAAGACAAGAATAAGTCTTCCTTCCAAGCATCCGGGCAGTAGCAGTCCATCAGTTATTTTTAAAAGGAGACAGATCAGGGTAATTTAAAGCATTTTGCTTTTTAGTGTTTTTGGGCGAGGTTTTTGCAAATGGCACAATTCATTATGCTATAAGTAAGTGCTATTAATTTATGCAAGAACTGCTACTTTTCCATAAATGTAGCGTCCTTTGTAGTCCTTGCCTGGTCTCACTGTACTCTTAGAAAACAGGATCAGATTTAAAATGTTAAATGAAACAGTAAAATACATATTTTATAATAAGAATTGTGCTCCACAAACAGTTATTATCTCCAAACAGGTCTACTTCATACATCTAAGTAATAGAGATACACTTTAAAAAAATATATATTCCTAATTTAAAGTAATGGTAAGCATGATGCTTCAGACAAAGAGGGTCAACAACTGCTTCATGCTGATAGTAACTAAATATAAACCAAGAACAAATACCAAACTTATGAAGTCTTCATAAAATAAAATCCGCTGAGGTTTCAAGTTTAAAAATTTAATAGATTCTAGCTATGCCAAGGAGTTGGACAAATTCTGAGGACATGTTTTTGAAATCAGAAGTGTTAGTTCTTCTTAGAATTACCCTTATGTGAATCTCTCTTGGTAGTGGTAAAACTTAACCAGTTAAAATTTCAGAATAAGAAATGAACCTGGTCTTGCTAACATCCTTACTGAGTTCGTAACACTTCAAGGTGATTGTTCAGAAACATCAATCATCCTTCATGAGCTTTGCCAAGTTGTATTTGAACCAGAGGCTGCCCCTGAATATGGGCAGTTTTTTGTTATTTTAATAAGAAAGACAAAATAAAGGAGAGATTTGATAAAACACAGAGCAGTTGGAGGATGGGAAGACACCCCATTGGCCCATCAGATCCAGTCCTGTGACATGAGAGGCATATGATTCCCTTTGGGAAATCTCTGCAGATGATTTGAAAGCACTTCTGTTGTCCTGACTCTGGGCAGCTGTAGTGAGCAGTGTGTGCCCGATAGTCTGGGTCCTGCTGCGTGTGCTCTGTCCATGCCCTGAGGGCTGACAGACTGTGACAAGACCTTGCCGTGTGCTCCTTTTTACTTGGACAAAACCTGTGTTTTATGGTCGGAGCAGGAGCAGGGACGTATGCCAGGGGACTACACGTCTGGGAGAAGGAGGGTTGGGGGCTGAGGAGCAGGTTGTCGGCTCTGAGAAGTTTTGCCCTTGGGGAGGTGACGCAGCCATTAAGAGGCAGTTGCCTGTCAGTAGGCTATTCTCAAATGGTGTAGACTCATTTCCAGCCAAATGTGTTCATGGCCTGCCTGTATTTGCTTTTATATCAACGTTGATCTTTGGCTTCAGCAGTTCTCTGCCCTTGTTCATCTACCGCTGCGATGGTATTCATACGTAAAGCTACCTCAGCCTTTTTTGGAAAAGGCCAAACTAAAATTCTTTTTATCCCAGCATTAAGAATAAGTTCCCTTTTCTCCTGATAGTCCTGGATGCTCTGGCCTGCACCTTTCACGTCAGATGTGAGTTTCCTCAAACCCACTGGAGGTACTGCGGTGTTGCTGTTTAACTTTGGTGTTGCTAAGAATTAAAACACAATCAGATACATTTACTGAACACAGAGGACTACCTCATTATCCAAGAACTTGAGGTTTATGGATGAGAAAGTTGAGGGTATATTATTAACGACTGTCTAGTTGATTATGAAAATGAATTAATTTCTCTGATACACAGATGTATAGGAAGACCACCTCTTGGGTCTCAGCTTTTCTAGTTAAGTACCTCTCGAATCAAAATTGTGTATCAGGAGTTTGACAAATGACAAAGTGATTTTTTTTTCTCCTTTAGTTTTAGGAAGAATTACTGATAACATTGAGTTTATTTGTTTGTTTGTTTTTTTTATTTTATATATTTGAGCACATACACATGTATAATCATATGCATACATGTATATGCCAATATGTTTTCTTCTCTCCAGTGGAGGCAACAATATTAAATCCAAAATATGTTGTAGAGGCTGATGGCAAATTAAGAGAATGAGGGAGTAGTAAAAAGCAGGTAAAACTATGTGACTTGATATTTTGCATTGCAGGCTCAAGATGATTTAACTGGTAACTCTGCCTTTCAGAGAACAGCTATACATTTTCAGTGTAATGCACTGATTTAAAAGAATGAAATCTATTTTAAATAGTGGGAAATCTTGGAAAACAAGGTCTGCACTGGGGAAAAATATCACTGTTAGAGGTTGGTTACAGTATTTTAAGAACTACAAAGGACTATCGTCTTTAGAACGTTCTAGGAAATTCAGTTACAGGCAGAGGTGATGGAATGGGTTACCATTTAGGAAATAAAGACTAAATGAAGGGTGCGTAGGGAGCTGAAGACATTATGTCAAGGTAAGGAACAAGACTAGGACACAAAAAGGAATCCTGTGCAGGATGGTTGCTTGGAGTGGGAGTTATATTCTGGAGGGAAGGTAAGAGTGGCATAGCCTTGGTAAACAATTTAAGAAATAGGGACTGAGAACCATGAAAACAGACTGGAATTTGGATAAATGGATGGAAAATGTAGAACCAGGGTAGAGAAAGAGTAGCAACAACCCAACCTCATTCTTTCTTCCCTGACATATGCACGTATATTTATTGCTCAATCGGTAAAGACTTTGCACTTTTGAGGTAAAACAATTGCGATGCTGGAACATCAATTTCCAGAAGGCAGTCTCCCTGGGAGTAACACTACAATCCAAAACCTTTCTAATATGCTGGGACTGAACTGTGTTGCATGAATTGACCCCTTTCTGAAGAGTGGTATTCTCAATATTTATCCCAGAGTACAGCTTGACTAGCTTTTAGTTAAATTGGGAATAGGATAAGTGATTGTTTTACCAGAACTCCAATTTAGTATCTCACAGATATGCTGAACAGTTTGAAAGAACTGTCTTTCCACTTTCCATTGTTGGAAATTATTTCTAGCAGATATTAAAAATGCATATGAATTTATTGCTTTACTCCCAAACAACTGCTTTTCTGTGTAGGGTAGCTGCTTTGGAATGAGGAAAAAATGGTGCCCTCTACTTATTCAGAAATGCTGAGTAGCTTAAATCAGAGAAGATGAATAAAGCAATGAAATCATAATATTATAAAGGTCCACTCCTGCTTCTCGGGGAGAGCTTGATTGCCCAGTTAAATACATGTTTCTGCACCTTCAGTGTGCTCAGAAATTAAAAAGAAAATACTGATAGTCAGCAGGCAGAAGGAAAAACCCCATTTTAACAGATCTAGCTGGGAGACAGACTGGAGACGTGAAGCTCTTTTATGTCTCCCTGAGGCTCTTTTCCCCAAATCTCCTATTTGGAGTACAGTCCCATCACTGTGTATGCCATCAAGACCGAGACTTTTGTTGGGTAATCTTCTACCTCGTCTGCACAACCTGCAAAGACAGTCCTAGCCTTGTCCTGCAGTATGCTTCAACTATGGGGAGAACCCCCCCCCTATTTATGTTTATCTCAATCTTGACCTTTGCTTGAGCGTGAAAAGGAAAGAGGAATGAGACTGAGGCTTGCTTATTAGTTTTACTGTCAACTTTCTTCAGATTCTGTTTATTTTTGCTTAAAAATCTTAGACAAAAGCTGGTGTTTTGGCTCTGCATTTACACTCGGGTTCCATGATGTGTAAGACAGTGCATGACCTTTTTCTTAGCAGAATGAAAGATAAATATAGCCTGATATGTAGAAGTAATCCACTACTACAAGGAGGCTCATCAGCATGATCATCATCTGCTTTTATGTTTAATGAGGAAATTTGTTCAGTTGCACATAGCCAATCTGAAAACAATAGAGGCATAACTGCTATGAGCTACACTATTAAAAAAATTAAAATCCTCCTCATTTCATTTGTCGAAAAACAAGGAGAAGGGATAGACATATGACCACCCACTTGGTTGTGCAAATTGTAAGAAGTGAAAATAACTTGTGACAGAATTGCCTGAAGGTTTTGTTTAGGCCGTCACACATGGCCTCAATAATGCTGTGAAACAGTTTCTTTTACCCCCTCCAACCTACCCAACCCCTTCTGCTACGAAATCTGCAAAGCATTTTTCAAATTAAGTGTGCACTGTTTTCCTTTTAAGTTTCAGGAGCAAGTGGCTGAGAAAGACATGCTGAGAGATTGGAAACAATCTGCATCGGCAACAAAGGGAGATGCCTGCTGCTTTGCAAGGAACACAGAAAATATGCCATCCATGCAGAGTGCTCTGTGGCAGTAATTCCAGAGCTGACTGATGTTTATTTGTACTGTGCACTAGCCTTTCTCAGAGCGCTATAGGGAGGAGGGTGGATTTAAGAGTCCTTGGAAAACTGTTGCAGTATAGGTCATATTTTATTAGCATGTTGTCTGGGATTTGGAACTGATGCTTGCCTCAACTGAGCAAAGGCTAGAGCCTAGATAATGAGCTTTCTGGAATTGCTGTGCCTTAACTTCCCTGCGCAAGTGTAGACGAATGGATATGTGTTTGGTGCAGCTCTTTACGGCTGGGCGTTTAACTGCTCAACACATCGTTACCAAAACTGTCATTCTCTCATAGTGGATGAAATTAAATAGGGCCATTTGTATGTTCTGATGAAGAACTGATAGTGTCAGAAATAATCTTGGGCAGCTATTTAAATTTATGATAGAGGAGCGGCTTTTGCATCCTAGATAAGCACGGCTCACCAGTTGACCACTTGACTTGGTTAAAACTATCTGACAGAACAAAAACTGAATACAAGCAATGAATCGTAAAAATGGTAAGGTTGTCATAACTGGATCATTCAAGAAAGTTAATGCATGAGCTTTGTGGAAGAGTATGAGCTTCACATTTCTTGTGGAGACTTAAGTATTTGAAAGAAGACAGTGGATAATTTAATATGTCTATAGTCGAGATCGATAGGAAACCGTGGGGGAAAGCCCAGTAGTTACTCCTGTTTTGCTGCTGGATATATCCTTTTATACTTTTGCTGTGTATGGGTTCATATAAATGTACTTGCTCAGGCTTGAAAGACTTCGACTACAGCCTGTCTTTATTCAGTGTTATGTAGGAGCCGCTCCCTGATCTGTACATGGGTTTGGTAATCCTCTGCATGCACCGATATATCTCTCTGCAGGGTTTACTTGTATTAAATTGTTCAAGACAGCCAGGGGGCCAGAGCAGGTGTCAGTCAAGGAGGAGCCAGGATTATGCCAGCAGACCCCTGATGATGTTTTTTTTCTGTCTAGTCCACAACACTCACAGTGGAAAGCAGTGGGTATGGCGGCCCTCAGGACTGCGGTACTGGCTGCCGCGATGCTGCATTGGGATCAGACCACAGGCTGAGGAATGAGGGGGCTTGTTCCTTCCAAACCCTCCCAGGCTCCTGCTAGGAACATGTTCTAGGTTGAGGATCTTGGTTTTAATGAGCTAATGAGCAGGTAGCATTGCAGGGATGTAGCATATTAATAGTTTGAGACAGAGCTATAAACTCTTCCAGCCAGGAGATTAAACATGTAAATGATGTAACATAATTAAAAAAAAGAGCAGTATTCCAGAAAATGTTCTAGCCTTGCTTTTATTTTCCAGTCCTGCTTTTGTGTTTCTCAACATTGATTAATGACTAAGCAGTGAGAAAAGGGATGACATTTCCAAATGGGTATCAAAAAGAAAGCAGTGTGATGGTCTAGATCTTTGCCCTGATATTTAACCTTTTTACTATGAAATGGCTGAGGTTTATATAGCCATAAATAAGATACAACTCTTGGCTTTTACCATTGCAATCAAAACGTTTTGTCACTGAGATGATAATGTGTGGGGCTTTACAGATGGATGAAAGGTACTCCTGAAAAGCTTCAGTACTTCTGCGGTGGCTGAAGTGAATGTGCATCATGGCTGTGTAGATCTGGGAGTGATAGCAACAAATACTCAAAGTCCAGTGCCCGGTCCTTCAGCTTCTCCATCCTCTGTTAGACAGAAAAAATTCAGCTACTTTCAATTGCACACAATATGGCTTTTGATAACTGAGTCAAATAAGAAAATAAGGTGGTACAGTGCAGGTGCAGGAATTCACGTACAAATGTGGTTGTGAAAAATAGCCAAGACTAGCTATTACCCTCCTTTTTTTGCTCCTGAAACTTTGTTCATTATCAGCTGCCCGTGTTGAAATTAGGATTGAGAATATTTTATAAAAACAAAACAAAACAGAGAACAAGCTTAGTAAGTTACATAGGGCTTGAGGAAACCATCAAACTTCATAGCTTGCTGATAGAAAATCAGAAATCAGCACAGATGTAAAATACACGAGAGAGACTGTTTCATTCTCTTGTTCTTTGATACGCTGCACCAATACAAAAGGTTTCATGTAACCACTAAAAGCTGGCAAGACAGTAAACGTAATGTAAGAATTTTATACCCGATCCTTTCGTAACTTCTCTATTGATATAGCTCAGAATTGTAAATCCTATATAGTATTAAGGAAAAAAAAATTTGTCCCAGGAATCAGAAAGCTGGCTTAGAACTAGGTTATTTTTCTTACTAGTTTGTCTCCCTTGTTTTCCCTAATATAATTTAACACTTTTAGTTGGCAACCACACTATATTTTTAAGTTTTCATCTGCAATTAGGACAGTTGGATTTTTAATTATTTTTTTTAAACAGTAAGAACAGGTAATAATTTGACATCAGGGTTTGATAGTAAAAAGATAAGCAAAAAAATGAAGCAGAGGTTTGTAGTAATTTGAAGTTGTCGTCTTGAAGTTGGTACCAATATAAGGAAATGGTGCAGCTATACTTAAGAACAGGTTTCAAAAATAGGGTTTCAAAATAGTGGAAAGCACAGAAACTTAAATATTTTCAGTTCTCAAATATTTTCTGTCATATTGCATGGCTGGGTCTGTCTACTCAAAAAGTTTCTTGACAGCGAATGTTTCAGCTGGAAGACATTTGCAGACAATATGCTGAGAGTGGATATAAAATGCTTTTGCTTTACACAGGACCCTGAAACTATTGTTTCTTTTGCATCTGATGCAGAATTTCTCCTGGAAATAGATGCCTCAGGGAAGCAGCTTAAGAAGCAGCAGCTACAAGTTTTTCTGTTTTTTTCAGGAAAGTTTATGCCATGTTTAGTTGCATATGCTAGGAAGCCAGGTCTAGGTGAAAAAGATTCAGCTATCCCCAATGTATAATGCTACATTATTTAGCGTTGTGCTCAAATTATTTTAGCTTAGGTTAAGCATGCCTGTTTGCATTAAAACAGTGTTTTGCTTTTTCATGCGCTTCTGATTAAATACTGTCTATTCATTTTGTCCAGAGCCACATAACATTTTTCAGACTAATTTTTTTTATGCACAAAGCTGAATCCAGTGCTCTTACCACAGTTGTGCAGAGACTTCCTAAATTTCCAAAGCAGTGTTGACACTGACAAAAATACTGGGAGGGGTTGGGGCAGGACAGCTCCATGTTCTGGAAGTGATGCCTGCATCTTCCCTATCCAACATCAGATGCAAGCAGTGTCTGGGGCTAACGCTGGGCTTCTCAGGGAGGTTGAATTTGCATTGACAGAAACAGTTGCTGTGCTAGTTAAATTCCACATCGGGACTGTAACGTCACACAACATCTTCTGCTAGACCTTTCCACCTAGAGTAGTTTGTGACTGTGAAAGCACTGGACTTATATTTTCCCCTTTCATTGCAATTTAGAAAGTCATCTGTGGCCTGAGTCCAGTTACTGTCTGCATCTCTGCAATGTTTTATTCATGACACTGCAGGGGAAAAAGCCATGCAGAATTCTCCAGGACCTCCAGGACGTAGTCCACGGGAAATAGCGTTTAAACACCTGATAGCACAAAACTCATGAAGAAGAGAAATACCTGGAAGTGGAAACTGAAAAATAGAATGGAATGAAAGAAATTTTTCTTCTCCTTTGCTACTTCCTATACGTAAGCCCTTAAATTGACTGACCTCCAACTGACCTCCAACTCTACTCATCCTTTGTCTTTTTGTTAGACGCCGAATCATTAAGAACACTTAGTTCCAAAGTCACCCGAAGACCCAGCAGACCTTTTGCCTGGCATGGGGAGCATGTTTAGGAGATTCCGAGGACTCTCTTGTCCCTGGAGCATTTGCTGTATGGTGTGTGCATCGATTGTGTGGTGTGATCACAGCTATGCAGATCCCCCTGCTTCATCTAGAGGTAGCAAAAAAGTTGAAGAGCCAGCGTATCAACTTTTAGGGGGTGGTTTGTGTGTCTTGCAGCAATATACAGCACAGTTTTAGGAGAAAGGGACATTGGTTAGCAAAAACAATTCTCTGGGCTGAGAATCAGATAAACTTGGCTCACTTGTTGCGTTTGCATTTGCAGTTCTTGTGCTACTGATGTTTATTGTGGACCGGTGGTATTTAAAACTAGTGTCAACTTTGATTACAAAGACAGTTTCAAAAACCATAAAATTAGTATCATGCTCACACCTAAAGCGAAACTATTTCATTTAGTTAGGCTACAAATATGTTTTAATTTCAGACCTTTAAATATGATGTATAGAGGGTTTAATGCCTTCCTCATTTTTTCCTTTTCCTTTTTTTCTACCATAGAATTAACAAAGTTTTGTCCCATCACTTTTTCTTCTTGCTACTTTGTAGTTCCTCAAAACTGAGGAATAAAAACCAAAATTATAGAATTTTAAAAAAAAAAATGGAGAATTGGGGAAGGAGGAGAGGGGGAAGAGAAGAGAGGGAGCTATTATTTTTTCCTGTTGTGCTTAAGAACATGGGAGACAAACATTTTTGGAATTTTTAATCTTAATGAGGAATACAAAACTTTCACGAAACCTGGTTTTGAAGACAGACCATTTTCAGATTAAATCTTCAGCTCTAGGTCTAACAGCTTTTGCTTTTACTTGGCAATAACAGGAGGCTTTAAAGGCTGTTGATTCGCTCCAATCCAAGAGGAGTTACAAGCATGTGATTTCAAGCATTTTCAAGTAGTCTTTTTAGGATCAGCTTAATTGATGTCCTACAGGACTGTGAGTGTATTAAAGTTAAGTATGTGATTAAGTGGTTTGTTGGAACCAAGCCAGAACACTTAACACCTTGCAGAATCCACTTCTTAGACTGAATGTATGTAATATGCAGTCATGGGGAATGTTTCTTTCTTCTAAGAAAAGAGAAATTTTCCTGTTCTGAACCCACTGCTCTTCGTTACTTTTGTTCTTTAAATGTACTCTTTTTCTAAGCCTGCCTCTCCTTGAACTCCCCTTCTAAACATAAAAATACTGAAACACACATGCTCTTTATTTTTTGACTGTGCACAGGTGAATGTTTTCCTCTCTCCAGCTGTGTAGAAACCGAATGTCAGCTCAGCAATGTTGTGGTTTTGTGGTTTTTTTTTGGTTGTTTTTTTTTTTTTTTTTTTTTTTTCCTAATTGATGTTCCAAAATGGCTTTTCCATAGAACTTTTTGTTAAAAGTGAATAGCTGGGGAGGCAGGGAAGGAGACTCATGCGCTTTCTATTATGATCATTTTATTAAAGGAGACTGTAGCGTACGTGTTGCTTTCCTGGGACACTGATAGTTTGCTTAGGTGTTTAGAATGTGATAATGCTGGTTTGCATTTACAAGGACTAATAACAGGGATCCAGGAATAGATAAACATGACGGGGGATTTCCATTGCCTTAGCCAGCTATTCAGAAAGAGGGAGAATTAAACAATACTTACAGTATGTTTTAACAATAAAAAATCCTGGACAACTGGACTTCAGCACTGCTTGTTCTGCAGTTAATTTTGGATAGGAAAAGTTTAAGCAATTTTGGCGCTCTCCTCAGGTGGGATCCTGGGATTAATTATTATTCAGTAATCAAGTTTGGGGGATTTTTTTGATAGGAATGCTGTGAGAGGAAAAGCTATTACATTGTCGCATTGTTTTAAAGGCTGAGAGCTTTTGTTTGGACAACTCCATTATAAAGGTTTGCTCATCCTTTGCCAATGAGGTAGAGTCTCTGTTTGCAGCAAAAGTTGCTTGTGTTCCTGCCATGATTCTTTGCCTCATCATCTGAGAAGGTGCAACTGCAAATCGTTATTTTATACTTACATGACTGCATGATAAAGTTAGCTGGCACACAGCATGAAGACAATAAATCTGAAGCTTTTATACTTAAAAACATTTTGCTTTTATTAACATTTTTTAGTTAGAACAACTGCTATGTTTCAGAGGTACCAGAGAATTTCACCTCCTCTAACTCCTCTATTATAATAGCTAAGCTATATATTTTTTCTAGCGTGCTCAGCTCTCTGGATGCAAGTATTTGTCAAAAAGAACAGAATTTAAAGACCAGCTGTGATACCTTTATTTGCACTGTAGAAAATCTTACTGTGTGACTAGTTCTAGTACTAGTCTACCATAACCCAGACTTTCCTCAAACTGCAAATCTGATACTCTTGCTAGATTCAGATCTGGTTTAGGAAGAAAAAAAAGTCCTTATGCAGTTTGCTGCTTCAGAGAACACACATATCTTTCCCTTGACTGTGTGGAGCAGGTATGCTGGTAACCTCCTCAGGTTTGCTACTGCCAGCCTGTATCCCTTTGCTGCATTCACTTTCATTACTCACTGGGGATGGGGATTTTTCACTTTAGCCCAAACTTGTTTGTAACTGTAAGGGAGAAGTGTTGCAGTGGTAAAGGAAGAAGCAGGGGAGCTAGAAGGAAGGTGATGCTGGAGGAAGCTGGGACTCAAGAGTGTTGATACAACTTTAACTTGTACCTTTGCATCGTTTTCTCTCAAATCATAAACGTGTTCTGCATAGAAATTATCCCCGTTGCAGCTGTTGTATTTCCTGGTGAAGCAACATGGAAGCTGTACAGAACCCAAGTGGCAGTCTGCGAAAGAGGCATGACAAGTTTTTCTGGGAAAGAAATGATGACAAGTTTTGAGTTTTGCAATAAAAACTTGCAGATGTGTTAATTTTATAAAATAAGTCTTATTTTATAAGCCTTATTTTGAAAATGGTTCCATGTTAGGAAACACAAATACTTGTACATTTTTATTTGAATCTTCTGTATCCTTTTAGAAAAAATAAAATGCCTGTTTTTCTGTGACAATGACTTGCTAATGTACCCATTCTCTTGAGATCTCTGCTCAGTATGGGATTCTCAGAATAATGTGCCTACCTTTTTCTTAAGACCAAGATCACTATGATATGAACAGGGAAGATGTTCTGAACTGTATTTTGCATTCCAAGGATTTCCTGGGTCCTTGCAAAAATAGCCAGCTTTTTCCTGAATTGCTTTACTGTCCCTCTTTTCCTGTGAGTTTGTCCTTGTTGATAAGAGGTAGCACCCATTTCAGTGCAGCAGTTGCTACTTCTGTCTTTCAGATGGCTATGCATTACATCTTTTTGATTTCTTGTTGACTGATACATATACTCTTCCTTAATGGGAGTCCCGAGTCTTTGCCCATTCATCTTCTACTGCCTGCAATTTTTCTTAGGGGTAAGAGCATTTTTTATACCGTCATGTTAGCTTCTGCATTTGTTTCCAATAAAAAAAGGAAAAATGGCCTGTATTGTTTTCTAACTTGATAGTTCCTTAATCTTTCTCCGAGATCCTATCTACCCTGAATAATTGTTTTGGGATAATGATGGGTGTTGTCACATTTGTCAACTCCTTGTGTGTTAAGCCGGCCCTGGCTAACTTCGCAGCCAAGTGGTGAAACTTCTCATAGTTCTTACATCTTTTTCTGCAAATTGAGGACTTTCACAGTTGATCATGTTGGCTACAGTGTATTTTTTGTAATTCTGACTTTGAAATCTGCACGTCTTTTTACCTCATTTGATTTTCTGAGAGTATTTTGGATTTTTAATAATGCCTGTAATGGCAGAGGACCATCCCTCTTCCAGAAACCAGCTTATTTTGCACAGCAAGTTCCACGTGCCTTGTCAAGGGTTAGCTCTGGGTCATTTAATAGTGTCTACTGGAGTGTTTTGATCCCAGTTGTGATGCCTGGTCTGTTACCAGAGCCAGCTGTTACGTGCTTGTCTCTGCAGGCGTATGCTGGCAGCACACAGTTCTGTGTTATTGCCTTCTCACTGTACTCTGTTGAAAAATGTATGTCTTTTACATTTAATTTCTTTGCGCGGAGTACATTTCTCCTCAGATTCCTATGTTGCCATTTCACAGTCAGCTGCTTCTGCTTGAATGAACTAAAACCTCCCCCGAATCTCAAGTGCTTCAACATACACTGTCAGACACCTTCTGACAGTCTCCCGTGATGCTCCTCTCGGATGAGGCCACTGACAAGCAGCCGTTGAAGAGAAAAAAGATAACATACATCACATTAATGAACTACTCAATCACTACTGATATCGGGCTAAAGAATCATCAGTTTGTATCTCATCCCTGCAGTCAACATAAAAACCACCATAAAAAGTGATTCTGTATTTTTGTTTTTCAACATGACTGCATTAAAAACCAGGTACTTGTTAGTTCATTTGAATGGTGGCAGCCAGCAAAGGGACTACTCACGTGTTAGCATCCTAATGGTGTTTTTCAGGTCTTTTATATTAACTAAATTGAACTAACACATCTTAAAAAGAAATCTGTTTTGCCTGTTGAGAGGAATATGAAAGCAACTGATTCACTGCATAGCTGGAAAATAGCAGAATGTCAAAGGTGGCTCCTGCAAATGCATTGGGAGTCAGGGAGTGTTTCTTTTGCAGATATTCTTACGCATGCAGTTAAACTGCATGGGCAGATAGATATTTTTGGGAAATTAAATTGCCGCAAGGTGGTGGAGACAAGGCCAGCATTATTCATAGGTATTGAACTGTGATCAGTAAAGCTTGTCTCACCTCTTGGACTTTCTCAGCTGGAATAATTTATCTACAGCTGCTGTGCAGGAAGACATGCTTTACTGAAAAAAAAAATAAAAATCCATGTTGTCTGTACTGAAGTATAAAGATTCATATACCAGAATTAATTAATTTTAACCTGGGAATAAATCTGGGCCATGCTGATAGTGTTCACTGCGTGTTTTGCCTGCTTCCTTCCATGCATACCACTGCTGGAGCTAAGCAGAAAAGTTTGGGAGTGCGATGCTCCAGCTGGTAGTGTGAAGTCCTTGGGAGAGCAGAGGTGCTGGGACTGGCCTGACAGCCTGTAGCAATTCCTTGGCTTGGGTTATTCCCTGATTAATAAGATGGAACAGCAACTCTAGCAGGTGCCTTTTGAAAGCCAGACACAGCTGAATTTTGCACCCAGACTAGCCCAACCCTAGAGTGCTTGCTGTTCCTTATTGGTTTTTATCTCCCATGATGCTTGATGTTGGTATTTCACATATTTCATCTGCTGTGCATGCTATGTGCTCCTGTCTCTGGCTTCTAGCGCGTATTGAGGGGAAGAGGTGAGGAGTGAGTAGGTGATTAGACTTCCCTGGATTCTTACATGGTTGTCTGTAGTTCAAGATGGCCAGCCCAATGCAGGTGATTATTTTCCATTTTATTAAAAAATGCATGTATGTTTAAGAACAGTGAGATAACTGGCCTAAATATGCTGCTCTATGGTATTTAAAAGGAAAGAGGTTTGTCCCATTACCTCAACCATTATATCAGATGAAATAGATTTTCACATCTGATCTGATTGTTCTGTTTGAAGGCAGATTTTTTTTTCAGTCTCTTGCTGTAAGTGTTTAAAAATGCCACGTCATAAGAGCAGTCCTTTTATATTCCTTCCGGTGAATTTTTTTTTTCCCTGACTGCCAAGGACTAATCTGGGCAGAGGGACAGACTTCAGAATAATTTCCTAAAAAGCTAAAGGAACTCAGAAGAGAGGGAAGCGGAAAGTGGGCTGCAGTTCCTGCCAGCTGGCCGGAGCTCAGTCCCAGCGAGACAGCCCGTGCTGCCAGTCCCCAGGAATGCGCTGGCAGCCAGCGCCTTACCCGGCCCACCCGCTCCCAGGTGGGGGAAGGCAAGCGAAGCAGTCCTTTTCTTGCTGGGATTTGCCATGTGATATATTGGACTATTTTAGATATATTACATTAATATTTCTGGCTTTAAATTGGGAACGGCTGTGGTTAAAGTATCCTGGATTCTGTGGTCAAATAGTTGGTGTTGGCAATTTCTGTGGTCACATATTTGGTAGCTAATGCTTTTTATGAATTCCAGATTTTTCTCCTCTGGGATAATTGTGCCTCCGGAGCTAATGCTGGAAGGCTGTGGCTTGGTCATGTTTGTTGCTTTCTCCTTGAAGATCACAGCTCTCTCTTTATTTCTACCACGGATATACTGGCAGGAAAACAACAGAACATCCCTGTAGCTACGTCTAGTACATCTATCCATACAAGCGAGCACACGTTTTCCCCAGAGTCTGTTGTTTTGTGTGGTACTGTCAGTATGTTGATTTGCTTTAAAGCTAATGCTGAAAGGACTCCTAGTGAGTGCTGTTGGTTTGCTTAGGAGGTGGAATTACTCATCTTTTCTGAATGAGAAGAGCAACGTTCTGAAATACGCTGTTTTAATTCAGTGAAGCTGGGCTGATTAACCCAAGCTAAAGATTGCATCCAGTGAGGTCTTTTTAATTCAAGGGAGAAATGGCAGTGGCTGACTACTAAATGGGACAAATAAAATTAGCTGTTATGAAAAAGAAAAACATTCAGTGAATTTCTGCTCTGTATTTAGGAAGGCCCTGAATGGGCTGGTTCCCACCGAGAACACGATGCAGGCTGGTATTTGATGCCAGTGCAGAAGCTAGTAAAATTACGTAGTACTGTCCAGCCTTTTCAAGTGCAACTCACAGGCACATGACTTAGCAAGACAATTTGAATTCTTTCTGCCTTTGCTTTGGGGATAATTGTTACAAATCTAGGAGCATAGAGAAATCTGCCGAAATTATACAAATTGAATCTATCAATATTTAAGGAAGCAGACATGGTGATTTGATTGACCATAGCATGGTTAAATACACATCATGTAAAGCCAGGCAAAGTTTAACATGAACTGTGGAGTGGTTTTAGAAAAGGAAAAGAAGAGGAAGAATAGGATCATAATTGATGCCAATGAGGTCAAGGAAATTAAATCTTTTTGAAGAAGTCTGTTTTTTTTGTCAGATTGTACATTTTGCAGGCAAAAGTATCCTATTATAATAATGTATTTAGACGTTGCTAAAGTCCTCAATTTAGTAATGTACTAAATTTTTTTAATCAGTCACCAGTATGTAATAAATGTTGTACATTTTAAGTGGATTTAAAGTATGCTTGAGAAAAATTCATATATATGTATAGATAGGAATACTCACTTTATTTTTGCTTGTACTCTTACACTACTGGAAAAAATCAAAGTATACGCCTTGAAAGTTTTTAACAACCAAGTTGTGCAAAAGATGCTTTTCATTTGCCAGCGCCTGTTTGCCGTTGGAAATCTGAGTATATAGCCATGAAGGCCAGCTGTTTTCTCCTTATGGCATTAGTAAAGAGAAAAAACCAAAACAATATGCCTCATTTAGAGTATTTCTGGGACAAATTTTCCAGAATTTTCCTACTGCATTTTCATTTCTTTACATAAAATATCCATAACCCCCCCTCTTCCTTGATGAGGTGGCAGAACATCCAAATACTTTGGCTGATTTCTATGAGATCAATTTCTAGCTCTCCTTTTCTTCATTGTCCTGAAATGCATCTTTCTGCCTGCTAATTACTAAAAGCATATGCAATCTGAGAGTATCGGATGTTTCTGTGTTTTAATGTCATTAAATTAGACTGAGACTGCAGTGAAAAAGTGGAAGATGATGATTCTTGGCTGTTCTCTTCTTTCATCCTGATGTTCTTGGGGAAAGTAAGAGAAAAAAAATCTCTTTTCTGTGTGAGACTGGTTTGTTTGTCTGCAGGTTTGTGCATGTATCTGTGCATACGTATCTGTGTATGCCATATAACCAGGAAAAACGCTGCATTAAAGATACTGATCTTAGTTCCTTTTACTCTTTTTGGTTGGCTGGAATTCACATTTCAAAATCATTCACCATATTGGCATGAGTGAGGAATTTCACTGTCTGATATGAAAATCGTGTGACTTAACAGCAGTTTGGAGAATTAAGGAAAACATCAAAATCCGCAAGGCTGTCCGTGAACTTGCAAAAATTGCAGTCCTTGTGTGCGTATACTGGTACGTCTGCCATTGGATCACTGAAAGAGAGAGTCTCCGGAGCATCAGTCCTAGTATTGTGTTGTTATAGTCCTTTTCAAATACCTGTCCTGCAACTGAAACTTGGCCTCCCACTCACTGTTAGGGGAAACCACCCCTTAGTTGTCTTTATCTTTGAGATTGTCTCCCCTTCAAGTGCTGTGTTTTTGGTGAATAAAGGCAGAGTGTGAAATTCCCATCCTTTGATCTCCAGTTTGAAGACAAAAAAAAAAATACTTGAAGGGAAGGACTGTATTTTCTAGAGCAATAGTGAAATTACAGTGCTATTGTTTTCAATCCCATTACATCTCTGAGCAGGCGGGCCCAATCCATGAAGGAATTTATTTCTGTTTTGGCAGGAAACCTCATCTGGAATTAATCTTGATATGGGACATAGTAACACGAGAGATAGACGAGAATGAATTTTGATGGCCTGACTAAGAAGAAAGGTAAAAAGAAAACCAGTGAAAGTATGTTTTTATAAGCAAATGGAACAGAAAGCTGTAATGAGTAAGTGAGAAGAGCACAATAAGAGGTTTGGAAAATGCATTTTGTGGAAAGGAAGACTTCTATTTTAAAATACTTTTTATATTACATTGTGTATCTGGCAGAACTTCTGATTCTTCTAGCTTTAATGAGAATGCAAGCCCACGTCCAGAGTCTCTGTAAACTAAGAATGAATCTTTTGCAGGGTTTCCCTCCTCTGTTCTTGCTCATTCTTTCCCTTGAAATTCCAACATGCTGTTTTTTATAATATTATTGTGCTGACTCTTAGATGGATGATAACAAGAATCTTTTGCCTTTCTGTAGCTCTCAGATGCTAGCTGGTGCTTTTATAATGCTTTTTATCTTTCTAATACTTTCCAGACATTAACTAATTAATTTTAACAACACCCTGTCAAGGAGGTAAAGTAATTCAGTGATGTTATTTACAGATGAGAAATCAAAGGAAGGGAAGCGAAGCAAATGTTTCAGAAAGACAGTACAGTTGGGAATAAAGGCCACTGTTATAAGCAGATCTGCCTGGCAATCAGGTAACTCTGACATATTTCTCATGTTTAAAAGCTGTTCTGATTCTTTGCTCTTACGTGTAATTTTTCTTTCCCAGTTTTTAATTCTCATTTTGTTTTAAAGGAGCAGGAACAGGCTTATAACTAATCTGGCAAATTTTAGGCAACTTTTTATTGGAGACAAACTTGTTTACTAGAAGGTTTTCTGGCATTCATCCAGTCCTTTTGAGACCATTTTAAGATTCTCCTACAATGTAAAGGCTTTCTTAATTATTATGCTGTTCATTTTGCCATACAGTATACTCCATTAAGTTTAACATTCCCCTCATCTGTCTCTTGGGGAAATACAGTAACAGTTATGAGAGAGATGTCTACTGAATCATATTTTAAGTAATCTTTATGTGCCTTAAGTAACTTTCCAACAAGGAGGTTAAACAAGTGAAAAAATGGTATTGTCAGAGGAATAATCTTTATTAAAGGCAGGAAATAAAGTATGTTTTTTAATACATCACATAAGTAAGAAGGCATCTACAGTGAACTTCAGTTACAAAGAAAAAAATTCCTACCTTAGCAATATATTGAGAAATGAAATACCATCCCCACTTTCAGTTGTCCTACTCCTTCTTAACTAACGTATTTGTTAGGGATTTACCAGGTCTTAGAAGACTGATAGGGATGCTCTCTTATGTAGAATAATTTTTGTTCTATTTAGTTAACTGTCAGACCCTCAATAAATCTGTGGTGGACATGCTCAAAATGCACACTGAGCAGATACATTTTCCAAGTGGGAAAGCCATTTTATCCCTGTCCTTTCTGTTCACCTAGTGTTTGTTTGCAATGACAGAGCTTGTCCATGCACTGCTGAGGGAGACACTATCAGAACAAGAATCCTTGTCTTTCGATTTCATATTTTTTAAATTTTGTTTGGTTTTGTTTTTTTTTTTTTAATATTCTTAACTACTTTGAAGAAACTGTAAAACTCTTCCCTTCCTCCATCCCTCTCCCCCCACCTCCCATTTCCCCAGGAAAAAACCCACTCTTTCTAGATTACGACGTCATTTTGTGGCCCAAAATAACCCACCCTTCTGAGCAACCCTCCCTTTCCCCCTCTTCTCAGTTCTCCCCCACCTCTAATACGCTTTTAAATATAGGCTTGAGTACCTGCCAGCTGCATACCCAGCCCTCAATGCTCCGTCTGTGGTGGGGATCATCTTTCTGCCTTCACTTGCAACCAGTGAGGAAAAAGATCCTGGAACAGTGGAGGATATTTCATATTTTGAGTTCTATTATTTAATTTAATCTCCTCTTTGCTTACTTGGCAAGGCAGCTGATCCACCAAGAACTGCACATGTCAGATGTTTTGTAACTCACTGTGGTTAGAAGGAATCAATATTGTGCCCCTGGAGGCTCAAGTTGAGGATGCTTTACTCCATAATCTTTCCTAGGTCTCCAAATTAAACAACAACAAGAATTTCGGACTTGCTTACAGTAGTTCTGCTGGATCAGTAAATAGTTTGGGCGTAGACAGCTGTTTGCCTTTCAGGATGTGGGGGAATTGAATCATGGAGTGTGAGGGCAAAATAATTCCATGATAGAGGCTATTAGGGAAAATTTATCTTAATGGAAGGAGACAATTCCAAACAGAATGGAGAAGTGCGTGGTTACGGCTCTAGGTGAACTATTAAAGATGGTAATTTGACAAGTTTTCTTCTTTGCTGCATTTGTATGATCCCAGTGAACAGACTTGTGTGTTTCATTCTGTTGGGCTTAGTCTAGCTATGTGCTATGGGCAGGTGAGCATGATCTCAACAGTGAAATGTTTCCACCTGAACAAATTCCATCAGGAATAGATCAGTTCAGCTGTTTGCTATTTGGTATTTCTGGTCTGTGGTTCATGCCCATTGGAAGTCGCGTTCTCTGCTGATTCAGTGTGACAGAAGAAAGTGAGAAGTCAAGACAGCCATGTGAGCCCCTTTGATGAGAACTGTCCCATAGGTATCTATGCAACTGTTCATCTTTCACTTCCTGCAGATGTTCAGGCTACAGCAGAGGTGCACACCCATGGGAAAGTCTAAATGTAGCAAATACTGTAAATGAGAAATTGCTTGTACATGTTACAATCGTACGGGACTAATAGTCTTGAGAAAATATCCTTCTGGCTTGCGTGAATGTGTAAAATAATTCAATGGGCTGGAGAGGAGAGGCATCCTCTGACCCTTATGTGCGCTATGTTCTACTAACATGTTCTGTTTTCCTCTGCACAGGAACAACCACCTTGATTTGCTCACCTCCTCAGCTCAAGAAACCTGTGCTGATTGGGACAGGGATTTTGACCCAGCTTCTTGCAGCCTTTTTAGAGGTGAGTCAAGTCCTATATATGCTTGAGAATGGAGATGTAGATGGTCCCGAAATTAATTTTTATTTTTAATTTTGTAAGCATGGAAGGAATAGGAGGAGAACCTTTTGTCCTGCAACAAGGGATAAGGTCAGATGGCCTAATCATACAGCCATCTTTTTTCTCCTTGGATATTTAAAAACATTGAAAGCTCTCTAAACTGCCCATGTGGCGGCAAACATAATTAATGAGAAAAGGTCAAGTACTGCACTGATAACATCATAGAAATTGATAGAAAAGGCCCATTAAGTCATCTTGTTTATCTCCTTGCCAGCACAGGATTATTCCCTACAGAATATTTGCTAATGNCAGAATATTTGCTAATGCTCTGTTCACGTTGTATAAGAGAATCATGAGCTTTATGGCTTTGGCCTTTTGACAGTATGCACTTTATGGAACTTACTGATTGTTTTAGAGGTCTGAGTAAGACCATGTTTCATTGCCTGAAACTGGAGCAGAAACATATTAGCAAAAATTACTTAGAATTATGTAAGACTTTAATTAAAATTGCTAAAATACACAAAGGCAAAGCTGAGCCATAGCAGATGAGCTTTGCAGCTGACAATTCTTTAGCTGCAGACTATCATATAGTTTTTCTAATAAACTATATGTTGTTTAAAGTAAAATAATCTCTGTGGTGGTTCTCTCCCCCC